>PVIC010035703.1:0-18938 GCA_004025085.1 Thryonomys swinderianus
CAAGGACCTGAGTTCGATCCCCGGTTACCACATATAATGCTGGGCGTGGTGGCTCACGTCTGTAATCCCAGCACTCGGGAAGCAGAGACAGGAGGATTGCTGAGTTCGCGGCGGCTTGCCTGGGGACCATAGTGAGCTCAGGGCCAGCCTGAACTACAAAGCGAGACCCTGTCTCCAAAAAGCAAAAAAAAAAAAAAAATATTTTAAAATCTAAGGAGCTTGACATGGGAGTGTAGGACACTAGGTTTGAGGCATCGCAAAGATTCCTTCTCTGAGGGTTTTGCCGGCGAACTAACTCAGAGTAGTTGAGGTCAGAATTGTCCTGTTTTGAAGAAGTTTCTCACCGGTGACCAAAACTATGAAAGCTAAGACCACATGGGAGAGGGTGCTTTGTGTTGTAACTGTAGTCATGCTGATGTGGTTTGATAAGAAAACAAAATCAGGCTTTTCCCTGTAGAGATGGCTGAGCCGGCAGACAGCTCACCTGCAGGCTGCCGTGCTCTGAGCACAGTGTGACCTGTGGAGAGTTGCCATGCGGGAAGTCTCTTCTGGTTTGCTGAGCAGACCAGTTCGGATGCTCCTACAGAGTCACCATGCCTTCGAGGTGAGCTGTGAATTCACATGCCCACTGTCGGCTGGCTGTTTCCTGGAGCCCATGTGTTCCCAGTGTGGATCTAGGCGCTGTGGCAAAACATAAGTGGGTGGACATACAGATCCTAGCTGGGAGGAGGTTAAGTTCAGATGTGTTGAGAAGGACCTAAACTATCCACATAAACTTAAGTAACTGAGGAGCAGGACTAAGAATGGAGCAGTACAAGTTAGGGAGCCAGGGAGACGGCCACATGTCTGTGGAACTGTTCTCCATTCTCATTTTTCCTTAGAGAAACAGGGTAGTGCTACAAGTTTGTTTCCCCCTCTTTACTCATGGATATATATATATTAATATGTTGTTTCTTGTGGCTATTTTCTACAAGCAGTATTTTCAGCTGTTTATCCTACTGATTCCTCATATTTTTTCTGCTAAGATGAAAGAGTAACCCTTTTCATTTTCTTGGCACCTCCTTGGGTAACTGGGGGAGTCCTTTTCACAGAGTGGAATTTCTCGCTAGAACAGATGGAGAAGGCATGAGTTAGGTGCAGCCTTCCATGTGTCTCCGTCTCTTCATCCTGTTCACTGCTGACCTGTAGCACCTGTACTCTCGCAGAGAGGTCTTTCACAGTGTTGCCTTGTTTCAGAATTTCCCACTTTAATATTCTTTAATGTCTTGATTTTTAAAAACAATTACGAAAATCATTCTTTCTTTTTCCTTTATCCTCAGCAATTCTTCTTCCCCAAATCATCAGGGAGATGGAGTTTCACAAGTGTCTGGTGAAGTAAGTATCTTTTCTCTGAAGCTCTCAGGTACTCTCAGGATCTTACATTTTACTTTTTTTATTTTTTATTTTATTGTACTTTATTTTATTTACTGATACCGGGGATCAAACTCAGCCCTTTGTGCTTCCAAGATAAGCACAGTACCACTTGAGCTAAATCCTGGCCCCATTTAAAAATTTCTGACAAGAGCTTAAGTCCAGATAGGTTATTGAACAGTCATAATTGGGTTCTTGTGTGTTTTTTGCTTTGCTTTGAGGCTCATGCTAAGCAAGTGCTTTACCACTGAGCTATATCCTCAGCCTTTGCTAAAATTATTCTTTGTAAAGTGCCAGAGACGTGTGTTATTTTTTGTTAAATTTGAATAGTTTTATCCATTTATGTTAATTTCTGTTAATAGCAAATTCAACCTTCAGCTACCACCCAGGAAACACAGCAGTGGCTTCTCAAAAACAGATTCTCTTCCTACACAAGACTGTTTTCTAATTTTTCAGGTATGTTTGTGTGCACATAGCATGTTTTATTATTGGCCTTTCTACTTTTACTAACTTTGAGACTTACAAAATGTTTTTGAAATTATTATATATGAAATTGTAAACCAAAATTGAGAGTCCTATGTTATCTGTCACCTGGTTCTCCCTGCAGTGAACAACCGATAGTTTCACATTTTTCTGTATCTATGTATATTTAGTTCCATGCAATATTTTTATTTTAACTTTATTTTGAAATAATTATTGCTTTATAATATTCATGGAAAAAGTACACAGGTGATCTAGTATACCTTCACACAGTTTCTCTTAGAGTTCTAGTAGCATATCAAAATGAATTGATATTTGCCTATAGATATATTTATCACATGTATAGATAAATGTAACCACCATCACAGTTAAGATGTAGAATTAAGCCAGTTATCAAAACAGTTTCTCTCCACTGTCCCTTTGTATCTTAGGCACACCCTTCTCCCCACCAGTAAACTCTAAATGATTTTGTCATTTTGAGTACGGAAATGGAATCATATAATGCTTAACTTTGAGAAACTTTTTTTTGAACTGGGGATCAAACTTGGGACCTTGTGCTTTCCAGGGAGATGTGGCACTACTGAGCTGCGTCCCTAGCTGTATAACCTTTTGAAATTGGCTTTTTTCCTACTTTGCTTAATGATCTCAGGATCCACCAACTTGCCATAAGTCTCTGTCATATGTATGGATCTTTCTATTTTGCAGTAGTTATTTTATAGTCTGAGTATACTCAGGTGAGGGTTTTAGATGAAAGTGTCAGTTTTGTTCTTGGATCCTAAGTGGAAAGAGTGCTTGGATTGAATTGTAGAAGGTATTAAGTACTGTTGCCCTAGGTGGTGCAGAAGGAAATCCGATTTTTATCTTGGTTTGTTTTTGTGTTATTTTACACTGAGCTATATTCTCTTTTTAATTTTTTATTTGGAGACAGAGTCTTGCTAAGGGCCCAGGTAGGACTCATACTTTTAATCCTCCTGCCTCAGCTTCCTAACTGCTGCAATTTCAGGCATGTGCCACTGTGTCCTGGTAGGGAACCTGTTGATAGGACACTTGTAGATATGCCAGGTTGGGTAAGAGTAGCATTTTCAAAATATATTTGTCTCTAGGAATTTTTTCCCCACAAATTACTTGTATGTCCTAGTTAGACATACCCTGAGAAATGCTGGTTCACAGTAAAGTAGCAGGCAGTTTTCTTGCAGTGCTGTAGGCCTGTTGAAGCACAGCTAGGTCCCTAGAAGAGGACACAGCATGTGTATACACATACCCACCCTGAAGGAAAGTGTGATTTCACAAAGGGAATAGTTTTTTGTTACACCGTTTATTTTATTGTTTTTGTGATGAGTAGTCAGTCATTCCACTGCAGCTCTATGTCTCTTCAGGTCATTCGTTAGCTGTTACCCACATTTTTATATGATTGAGTAAAAACCTTTCATTTGTGAAAAACTAGAAATTGTACAATTCAGGGCAGGGAGGGTGCCATCTTGAACCTTTCTTTGTAAGGTAGGCACATGCAAAGCATGACACATAGGCTCTGGCAATTCGAACTGAGGATGGCCCCTGGTAACTCCCTATGCTTTAGGTATGTTTTTACATTGGGGATTCTAAGTTCCTCGCTTGAGCAATGGTTACGTTTGGCCTCCTGTCTTTTCCTTCGCCTTTGTGTTTTCTCTGGAGGGGCACAGGGGGCTAAGTGGGTCCCTATGGCATCTCCTGAGTCACTGCACTGACAGGAGTGAGACTTCTGGACACTGATGTCTCAGGAAGGGCCCACCTCTCTTAAGTGTCTTGGCTGCACATGTATGCACACAACTCTGGCCTCAACTCTTAAGCACCGCTTCATAGGTGTATACAGGAGGTTCTAGACGAAAGATAAGAGAGCTTGTTTCTCCACTTATATGACTCAGTCTGTGCACAGGTCTCATAGGCGTTCTAGTTCTCTGCTTTTTTTTTTTGAGACAGGGTCTTGCTTTGTAGTTCAGGCTGGCTCTGAGCTCAGTATGTAGCCCAGGCAAGCCTCGAACTCAGCAATCCTCCTGTCTCTGCCTCCCGAGTGCTGGGATGACAGGCATGAACCACCACGCTTAGCACTGTGGTATGTGGTATTGATTGCTGGTGGGCGTGAAGTCACCTCGCCCAGCATTGTGTGTGGTTACCGGATCGAACTCAGGGCCTTGTGATTGCGAGGAAGGCGCCAGAACCACTAAACTAAATCTCCGGCCCCCTCCGCTCACTTTTGCAAGCAAATTTATTAGGGTCTCACATTCAAGCCCTGATCTTATTAAATTCAGAAGTAGACATATGTATCATAGAGGTCGTGCATCCATCCAAAAGACCATCTTAATTTCTTCAAAAACTGCATCTTGAGCCCAGACCATGTAGTTGAGTGATTGAGCACTTGGCGAGCACCTGCAAGGCCCTGGGGTCAATCCCCATGAACGAAGTGGGGGAAATAAAGAGGGAAGGAGAGAAAGAGAATCGGACTATCCAACTGCATCTTGACTCTTAGAGAAAGTAAAAGCAAAGGATTATGGACCCCTTCAGACATAAGTGGAAAGAATATGATGAACTCCATGTGGCTTCCCTCGACTTCAAAACTGATCAACCTCGAATCAGTCTTGCTCTCCACTCCTTTCCCTGCTGCCTTTCTGTTGTGTCTTAGGGTGGTATTTGTGGTTACCAAATATTTACAGGGACAGTTTGAATAATATGCGATTCTCTGCCATGTTTTCACTGCATGTTGCAATATAAAGAGAGCGAAGCCTTCCTCTGTTAACTCATTATGTGACTTCGGGCAGGTTCACAAAACTACAGAGTTCTATTTCCTCTTTTGGAAAATAAAAGATCCACTGTTCTGGGCAATCTCAGGCTTTATCTGGGTTTAGAATCACATTTAGGCACAGCCACTAGGTAAGGTTAGCAGTAAGATCCGTAACAGGGACAGATGTCCTGAAGGCCCTGCTCGTGGTTGTCTCAGCCTCGGGGTGTCTAAGCTCCCTGATACAGGATAGTTTGCTTTGGCTCTGAGGGACGTGCAGACATGTATCTTTTTGTGTTCCCACATATACATGTATATTCAGATCTGCTGCTCTTTTAAAGGACATTAAACCATGTACAGACAGATGCCTACAAAGCAGTCCATTATACTTGTTCTTTTCCCACTTACTTGAGAAGAATCTGTGCTCTTCTTCAGGTGCCGACTTATTAAAACTGACAAAGGAGGATTTAGTTCAGATTTGTGGTGCAGCCGATGGAATTCGGCTATATAATTCACTGAAGTCAAGGTAAAATACTGTGGGCTGTTCTGCGTGAAGTAAGAACACACCTGTGTCGCGTGGGGGGTTTGGGCAGAATGTTGCCATCCCAGGTTGGCATGTGCCTGTGTGCGCCGCCGAGCACCGGCGGCATCGTGCTCACGAGAAGACTGTTTTGTGTACACCTTCAGGGCAGGCCCAGATATGATGCAGGCACTGATGAGGGCAGAGGTAGACTGTAAGACTGGTAGCAAAGCACATGGGCAGTACTGATTTCTTGAAGACGACTGGGTTTGTTGCCAAGAAAACAAAACTTCTAATTTAGGTGAGCTATAAGAATCTATGGTTTTCAAGGTCATGACTATTATTAAACAGTTATTAAAAATGTATACTTTTAATTGTGAATTAAAATAAGAATTGTAAGTTGCTGGCTTTTGAGATTCATTTACTATACATTGCTATTTCTAGACTTAAAGATGTGAGAATTCCATTAAAATTGACTTTGATTTTAAATTGCTTGCTTAATCTTGAAACTTAAATTTACCAGCATCTGACAGACCACCTCAATGGTTTAGAGTCTGGATCATCATATTAGACCACCTGTGATAGTTGTTGTGAGGTGTGTGGTTTTTGTATTTTTATTAGTCAATTATTTTGAATAATGAAATAACATCTGTAAAGTTCTCTAAGGGACTAGAACTTAGACTCCTGTAGTTGTCATTTGTACTTGCGTGAGGGCAGCTTTGACACGAGGCTCATGAGTGGCTCTTCTGATTGCAGGTCGGTTAGGCCGCGCTTAACCATCTATGTCTGCCAGGAGCAGCCCGCTAGCGCACCGCTGCAAGGGCAGCAGCAAGCCGCAGGCGGTGGAAGCGAGAGTGGCGGTGGGACACCCTACGGTGGGTATTGAGGTCTCTCGCTTCTCTGTCCCCTCTTCCTTCCGTTGTGAGACGGCCGGGAGCTGAAAGGACTTGAGCAGGGCGGGTTCGGGAGCGCCCCTGCGCCTGAGGACAGCACTGACGAATGGCTAATAGCAGAGTCTGAGAGAGCGTGGGGGGGGGGGGCTTGCAAGTTCTGTTCCTCAGGAAAAGCCGAAGTTATTAGCCACTCTATAGATCTTTTTTTTTTTTTAACGTGACCCTTCATGCCAGAAACGTGTAGTGAAAGATTATCTTAAATCCTTTGAGATGTTTGCCGGCTTTTCCCTCTTAAATTTCAGATTCACTGAAATAATGAATGTAATGTTGGTAGCTTGACAAGAAAACAGGACTGGTTTCTTTCCCTTCCATTTTACTAACAGGCCTCCACTCCTCAGTCCTTTTCTGCAGCACTGGGGAGTGAACCAGGCCTTTGTACACGCTAGGCTAGTGCTCCACGACTGAGTGCAGCACCTGTACAGAGGGAGCTTTAAAACGTGCCACGTGTTTGTGGTGATGCATCTGTGTCACAGTCCTGTGTGTACAGACTCCTTCAGACAAATGTTGCCGGCGGTATATGTGAGATGAGTGTGGTGCTCTGTCCTTGTGCTGTTGTCAGTCAACATCCAGGCATTAGGAGACGTCATCTTGAGGGTTTTTCTAAATTATACACAGTAGTGCCATATTAGCATAAATTCAAAAAGTGTGACTGTCATCTAGGTATAGTCTTTAAAATTAAGTGGTGGAGTCAATGGCATACACCTGTAACTGTGCTACTTAGGAGCCTGAAGCAGGATCACAAGATTGAGGCCAGTCTGGACAACTTAGTAGAGTTCTGTCTCAAAATACTACAGACTTAGAGCTCAGTATTAGAGCACTTCTTAGCATGTGTGAGGCCTTGGGTTCAATCTTCAGTACTGTTTTAAAGAATATCTCTAGGGCTTGGGATGTAGGTCAGTGGTGGAGTACTTGCCTAGTGTACCGAGCTCCTGGGTTCAGTCCCAAGCATATGTACTCATACAAACAGGTCTAAAATAAAGGTGCTTTCCTCCTCCCTTCCTTCGTTCCTTCCTTGCTTGCCTGCCTGCCTGCCTGTGTTCCTCCCTCTTCTTCCTTCCCTCCCTTTTCCCTGTCCTCTTTTTTTTTTTTTTTTTGGAGACAGGGTCTCGCTTTGTAGTTCAGGCTGGCCCTGCGCTCACTATGTAGCCCAGGCAGGCCACGGCGAACTCAGCAATCCTCTTGTCTCTGCCTCCCCAGTGCTGGGATGACAGGTGTGAGCCACCACGCCCGGCACTGTGGTATGTGGTATTGATGGCTGGTGGGCGTGAGTCTCCACGCCCAGCATTCTATCCTGTCCTCTTTTTATAAAGTAAGTAAAGAGGAGTGGTGAATGTAGCATCCTGGAACTGTGCCTGCCTTACATGTACCTGGGCCCGAGTTTGCTCCTCAGTACCATTAAAAAAAAAAAAGAATGTATAGCCACCTATAAAAGTATCTACACATACGAAAGCACACACAACAAGGAAAAAGCTCTCATCTGCATTCCTAGTCACATTTGGCTTGATCAGATTGAAAAGATGTATATATATGAATGATGCTTTTAGTAAGTTCAGTTCTAACAGCCATTGCCACAATCCAACTAGAGTCCTACCACTCCACAAAGATCCCCCAGGTTTCTAGTAAGTCCTTATTGTGAGTTTTTGCTTTGAGATACTGGAATTGAAACATTTCATTTTTCAATTTTGAATATATGAATTCCATACTCATTGTGGAAAAATAATTCAAACCTCAGATCCTTCTGATACAGAGACTACTGTTAATGTTGGGGATATTACATGTAATAGTTATAATGTTATTTTATTTCAGGTGGTACTTGGAGATTTTTATGATAGTGAGGAAGAAATGTTATTTGTTCCTATTCATAAATTTTGAATTTTATTTGATGCTTTGAAAGGTGTACTCTACTCAGGGATCAAGTAGAACACAGATAAAAAGTTATTGGTAAAACACTGTTCTTTTTTCTTTCAGTTTATCATGCAATCTACCTGGAAGAAATGGTTGCCTCAGAAGTTGCTCGAAAACTTGCGTTGGTGTTTAATATTCCTTTCCACCAAATTAACCAGGTTTACAGACAGGGTCCCACTGGTATTCACATTCTTGTTAGTGATCAGGTAAATCAAGCAGGCATGTCCTTTTGCACTGATACTTCTGTACAGATGATTGTAGAACTGTAGAATTGTGACCTCTTTTGCAAGTAATCACAAGAATTGTTTTCAGAGAGTTGGGAAAGTTTGTCAAGAATTTATAACAGAATTTCAGGCATCCTAATGATAATGAGTGCAAGTGAGGAAAAACAGCCTCCTCAGTTTGAAATTTAGACACTAAACAGGGAACTCAAAGGTTAGTGGCAAACTCTAGCCCTTTCTATGAGGTGAGGTGTTAGATATGTTCTTTTGTCCTCTATTTAACAGTCAACTTTAAAAAACAGGTAAGATCGGATGTTCACCTTGCATGGCCCAGCTCTCAGTGACAGGCAAGTGGTGACAGAAGAGCACTTAGGCAGTGGTTGGGCGAGCAAGCGCTTCCAGGGGCACGTGGGTGACTGAGCGGACCTCTTGGGGGCTGTCCTGGCAGGCGTGTAGTGTTTACTGTCCTGCTGCCTTTCTGAATTACTACACTGAGTCCTGTACTTGTGCGGTAACATGTATAGGTGATGGTATCTTTTGTTACTGTTTTATATCATTTCTAGTCAACCTTGTACTTACAGTCTGCTTTATTCTTCTAGATGGTTCAGAACTTTCAAGATGAGAGCTGTTTTTTATTCTCCACAGTGAAAGGTATTTTGTATATGTCTATCTTGAAGTGATGGGCTTGGGAAAGGTAGTGTGTGCCTGTAACTAACAGCCATTCTGTGTGCTCACTCTTGAAAACACTGGCTTTACTAAGACAACAGTTTGAAAAATAAGTCCCAAGAGTATATCTGCTAGTTACAATAGCCCTGAAGAGTCATGCAGAAGATGAGCTAGTCTTTGACAAACAGAGAATACTCAGTGCATCCAGCTGACATTTTATTGAGTGTTTCGTGTCAGGCACTGCGGTTCTAGTGCTGAATTTTTTATTATTTTCTTGAGATGGGTTCTTACTGTGTAGTATAAGCTGGCCTTACATTGGAGGTGATTCTCCTGCCTCAGCCCAACTGCCAGAATTCCAGGTGTGCATGCGTGTGTCACCATCCCCAGCTCAATGGGTCATGAACAAAATGGTCTGTGGTGTTTCCACTGTAGTGGAGAAAGAAACCAAATTGGCCACGAACAGACAAAATTGCCAACACTTTTAAGTGAACAGCAAAGTGGGGTGCTTACGGAGAACAGGCACCACCTGTCCCACCCAGCCCAGATATCCCCGCAAAGCTTCCCTGAGGAAGTGGCTGCAGGAGTGGTGTCCCCGTGCAGTAAGGAAAGCACCTGGCTTCTGTGAGGCCCGGGGAAAGGGCCATGCAGCTGTTGCAGGGCTCTGAGGATGGTGGTTTGGATTTTATTTGAAATGGCTTTGGAAGGTTAGTAACCTGTTTACACCAAGGAGTAGTACTTGTTTTTTTTGGTCTCCTTACAATTCTAGATACCGACATGGTGGTCATGGCAAAAGTAAGAGGCAGGAGACACTATTCACGTGAAAGATAATAGGACCTTGTAAAAGGGCCTTGTTAGGCTCATATTTGATGGACGAGGAGTTGTGATTGTTGGCTTTTTGTTGAGAATGACAATTTGGGCAGAACAATAAAAAGTTTCACTTTAGGTATATAGAAATATCAAGCAGATAGTAAATTGTACCCTTGGAGAACCCGTGGAAGAGGCCTGGGCTTCATGTGTAAATTTGAAAGCCTTTAACTATGTCACCAGTGACTGAAAGCTGTTGAAGTTGTTAAGGTCACTGAAGGAGACAGTCCAGAAAGCCTTAATGTGGGCTCGGATAAGTGCTGGGAAGGGAAAGAGACAAAAGGATTTTTAAAGGCAAGAGATTATACATTCATAAACTTGACAAATCAGTTTAAGAACCTGTCTTAGCACAAAAATTGCCCCTTGCCGGGCGTGGTGGTTCACGCCTGTCATCCCAGCACTCGGGAGGCAGAGACAGGAGGATTGCTGAGTTCGAGGCTTGCCTGGGCTACAGAGTGAGCTCAGGGCCAGCCTGAACTACAAAGCGAGACCCTGTCTCAAAAAAAAGGCCCCTAGATAAGGAAGATGTCCTCAAAGGAGTGGCCCCAGACAATGTTGGAGTTATAATTTCACTGTGGGCCTGATGGTACATGTGCTGTCAGGTTACCTGCAAGGCTGAATTTTTACTTAATTGGCTTAGTTTATCTTTCACTTACAAAGTCATCTTTAGCTCAGTACACTGCTGCAAAATCTTTTGTTCTCAAAGCTCAACTTTTACTTTGTGAAATTTATATTAAAAAGGAAAGTGGGCCGGAGGGTTAGCTCAGTGGTTCCGGCGCCTGCCTCGCAAGCGGAAGGACCTGAGTTCGATCCCCGGTTACCACATATAATGCTGGGCGTGGTGGCTCACGCCTGTAATCCCAGCACTCGGGAGGCAGAGACAGGAGGATTGCTGAGTTCGCGGCGGCTTGCCTGGGCACCATAGTGAGCTCAGGGCCAGCCTGAACTACAAAGCAAGACCCTGTCTCCAAAAAAAAAAAAAAAAAAAGGAAAGCTCATGCGGTAATTATATTTCTGGTGTTCAACATAGGACTACCCTTCCAACATTGTTGACATGTAACATTTCATTTGTCTATGCATTTACGTATTCTCATTGTTTACTGAGGCCCTCTGGCAAAAAGTGTTTTTGTTTTCTGGTGCTGGGGTTTGCACTCAGGACCTTATGTTTGCTAAACCAGAGCTGTGTTCTAGTCTTGTGACTGAGATATGTATAAATGTATCTGTGTATATGTAGGTATTGCTATTTTAAATATTTCGAATCTCAGGAGCTCAGAAAATTTTCCAGATGAGATGTACACACGGAGAGTTGCACCCCTAGGTTGTGTACCAGTACAGAGTTAGCTGTGCCCTCTGTCCCCAGGGTTTCACGTGTTCTGCTGACATCTCTTTTCTTCCTCTTGATTGTGGTGCTTCTTTGTTTTGGTGGCTGTGGCCTCGCAGAACGGGCAAGCAGGTATGGAACAGGGCACCAGGAGCACACCACGGCTTCACAAAGCAGAAATACTGTGGGCGAGCTTCTCCGCTGCAGGGACAAAACACCTGACAGCCAGAGCAGAAAGGGGGAGCTTTGTTGTGGCTCACGGTTTCACAAGTCCGAGTCTGTGGTGGACAGGCTCCGAGACAGAAGCCCACGGGAGGGGACAGCTGCTCTCCCAACTAGACGTATCCCTAAGTGTGCTTCCCTCATCTGTTAGGTGTCTCTCAAGCCAGTTAGGCTGAGGCACATTCAGGATTAACCACCAGTGTCTAACAGAACATATATGTGAAGTCTGAAGGGCTGGAGCTGCTGGGTGTGCACACCTGTAATCCCACTGTGGGATACAGTGAGGTCAAGGCCAGCCAGACTATACAGTGGGACACCCCCCACCTCTTCCCCCAAAGAGTGACAGTAAAGCCACTTTTTTTTCCAATGTTTTCTCTAATATTTGGGGTAAAGGATCTTAGATTTCTAGAGTTTTAATACGCTTGATTTCCCAAGACTGGTTAAAAATTAAACTTTTCTTTTGCAGCTGAAAATAATGATGGTATCCACATAATCTTGAAGTGATCTCATATATAGACTGAACTATATTCAGTACCAAATAAAGTCATGCTTAAACATGTGTGAAGACTGAATCCAAGAAGTCTTGGGATTGGATTTTACTGAATGAAATGTTTCATATTGAAAACACAAGATGACCTTTCTTAGGAGCTGATATGTGAGACTGACCTCCTCCCGTCACAGCCACAGCCACAGCCCAGCATCCCCTGGGTGAGCATCGGAGCAGCTGCACCCAGCCCTGGAGCCGTGCTGCAGGCACAGGCCAGTCCGCATGGCTCCCAGAAGCTGCCTGTACTGGCTCCTTACACTGTATGCGGTTTGGAAATGAATGTAGAAACACTGAGGGCATTTACTTTCTGTGCCAGTTCGGCCTACATTGCCTGAACCTTACGCAGACTTGGGGAGGACAGGGGGACAGCGCTACTGTGGAGCCGGAATTGAAACTGTCCGAGACGCTGTGCTGAGGTGGCCTACAAGGGCCAGGTAAGCAGCTCAGCACCTTCTCCAAGGAATCAGTGTCTAAGGGTGTGCGTCTGATGAGACCATGGCAGACCAGGGAAGACCCAAGCCAGGAAGATGGGCTTGAAGCAAACTGCATTATCAGGAGTACCTTGGTAAGAGGATCAGTGTAAATCCTAATAGGTACAAAGACTTGTATTTTGCTTTGTCACTGATTTATTGAAAACTTTTTTTGCTTCTGCTTCCAAAAGCATTTTAGTTTCTTGTACCACTGTTGTTTTCTTTCTCATTTTTCTCCCTTCATCCATCCCCTGTGTACCTAAGTGTTTTTAAAAGCCTTACCCTTGATGTTGAAAATTGGTAAGAAGAGGGGACAAAGTGTTATTGTTGATAGCTTCTGATTTGGTGTTAAGGGATCTGTTACGAACAAGATGAAATATCCATGAAAACACTAAGTATCAAACACTAAAGTGTACCATAAAAATCCCTTTGTCTCATTTCAGATAATGAGCTTCAGTACAATCATGGATAAACATTCTGGTGATTTAGGCGCTTTTAATACACCAAGTAATGGTTTCTTTTTCTATAAAAGTGTCTCATAAAATCAAATGTGTCTGCTAGCATACTTTTTTTTCCAAAGGGAATCTGTTTTCACTTTTTCCTCCTAATGCCTTTATCTCCTCCCAATCATTTTTGAAGCTAGTGGTATATGGACTGAATTTTTTTTAAAAAAACTTTTACTCCATTTTAATTATAGCATCTCTGTCTCTGTTCACTTAGCAGTTTTAGCTTTGGATGTACTTTTTGATCCTCATCTTTGTTCAGGTGGAAATAGGAATGATTAAGTTTGAATTCTCTCCCAGGTGGTAAAGCTACTTCAGTGCGTAAATGCTTTGCTGGATTATTCATAAAGGTGGCTAAGTACTACTTGTCTTCATAGCCAGGTTTGGAAACACCTGTGACTCGTGGACCTGCAGGGAGGGAGCTTGCCTTCTGTCCTCCCTTTGCTTTTGTGTGACCATGTTTTCTGTAAGTCACTTGGGAAAGAAATGAACTCCTCTTGTTTGAGAAAGTTTTGCTTGTCTATTTAGCATTCCTTTCGGGGACTCATGTTTATGGAACAGTGTCATTTAATGCTGTGTGCTATTTTGAAATCCTCATCAGATTTTAGGCATGGGGTAAAACTTTACAAGCTCATCAGACTTGAAATTATACCCAGTGGCATTAGAATGGTAGTCTGTCCAGAGAAAAAAGCTAAATAAATTATGGCACCAGCAAATTTGCTATTTTGTTTTTTTAATAGTAGGATGTACACATTTCGGTATAATAAATGTTTTCCGATTGTTTTGCAAATTGTGTCTCATTTAAAATCTCAGTTCTTGCTTGGATCATAGAATCAAGGAATTCCCTGCGTGGCCCAAGACTGTCCCAGGCTAGATGTTGAGAGAGATGAGATTCCTATGGTTTTCCCAGAACTGTGCCGTACTTACAGAGGACACCAACCTGGCTTTCTTACAAGAGGTTGTCCTATTTTGTAAATGAGGTCATAGGTCATTTGGCATCAAGTCCAGGAGTTGTGATAGGCTGTGTCCTAGCTCAGAGAGATCAGAAGACTCTGGTCATTAATTTTTTTAATAGAAACATAATCGTTGAAGCACATCTGTTATGTACATACTTGTTTACTTAAGTGGCCTCCTACATTAGTCACCTACTCAGCTGCAGAGGTATGTTTAAAGAACTGATATTCGGACAAGATCAGAGAGTAGTAGAGTATATTAGAAAGCAATAAAATCAGTCCCATAATTACTCTAATAACGCTGGGTCTTTCTATGGAGGTACAGATCTGCCTGCTCTATCTAGAAAGCAGCTGAGATAGTGTCCGGGAAGCTGTTTTCCGTCTCAATGAGTTCTTGGTCCTTCATTTTGGGTACTTCTGCCCAGGAATGGCCAGCCCCCTTGCACACCCAGGCTGAGGACAGCAATGCATAGGTCCTAATCTTCAGGGACGATCACAGCTGGGGACAGGACGGAGCAAACATCTGCTAGAACACTAGGGAGGCCTGGACTTGAAAAGTTATGCTCAGCTTTGTCTGCCCTGAGCCAGGGATTTAGCTCAGTGGTTCCCGCGCCTGCCTAGTGAATGTAAGGTCCCGAATTCGATCCCCAGTAACCACATACAACAATACCAGGCGTGGTGGCTCCCAGCTGTAATCCAGCACTCGGGAGGCAGAGGCTGGAGGATTGCTGTGAGTTCCAGGCTACCCTGGGCTACATAGTGAAACCCTGTCTGGGGGGGGGGGATTGTCAGCCTCTGCCATAAGATAACAGCAATAAAAAACCTGACAATCCTATTGAACACTGCAGTGATTAACACTACAAGTCTAAAAGCTGCCAACACTTTACTTGATCTGAGTGTTACGTGTATAAAACTTGAATAGTTTTGGCATAACACGATTTCTAAAATGTAAACTTAAAAAATCACATCCATTTTGCATGCATCCATTCATTGTTTTCAATATTATAAATTACTTAAGTCGTCTGTTTTTGCAAGGTCCCCCAAATTTGGTGAGTAGTATAGACGTAATTAACTTGCCCCTTAAACAAAAATGAATTTCGTGTTGTAGCTTATGCCAGAGCTTAACTGCCAGTCAGCCAGCACAAATTTGAGTTGCTTTTGTTTAATTTTTGGTCCTTGAAGGTGGTTATGACAGAAAGGTAAAGGCCCCACTGTTCCCAATTTAGAGTCCCCTCTGTCTCATGGAAAACCAATTAACATGCCTTCCACATTAGCTTCTACTTACAAAATTATCAGGCATTATGAATTTGCAGTCACTTTGATAAAGGTATTTCATCTTCAAAGTGAAAAAGTCTTGCTAATCGAAGTAGAATCGTTGTGAATTGAAGTAGCCCACTGTCCTAAGGATCGGGTGGAAGATAAGGTTATCTTTTCTGCCCCATTTGTGCTGACACTGATGGTCTGTCTGAGGAACACTGCTAAAGCCAAGGGTAGGACCTGCACATGACACCCAGCTCTGAGGGGACCAGGTTTCTTGTGTGGTTTTGGCTGCACTGAGATCATTGTTGCTCATGTAACTGACACAAGACCTTGACTGATTGCATCACGGCAAACAAAGCTGAGAACTGGCACCAGTCACTGCAATCCACATTGAAGTCTTTACCTGCAGATGCCTTTTCCCAAGGGAGAAACAACAGATTTGGGTGACAGTGGAGCAGTCGGGGAGACTGGTCTCTAAAAGGAGATATGGTAGCTCGGGCCTGAGCAGCTGCTGTCAGAGAATGACACAGCACCTGCACAATCGCTGTCCGCTTCCTGCCACTGCTGTGGGTGGAATGACGGGAGCAAAGTAGGCATGGACTTTGACATGAGGGAGTTGAGCCTGGAAGCAGAAGGGAAAAATGGAATAGGGTTTATCCTGGTATTTTAAGGATTAGGGTCCTAACACTCAAAAAGCCAGTACTTCTCACTTAGAATCTACTTCGCCTTAATGTTAGGGAGACAGTTCTAAAAATTGACTGCAACTGCTGCTATTCCATTCCCATACCCACTTTTGCAAATCCAACCTCAACACCTTCTAAAGACATAAAGGGATACATCGCCCTCCAGCTGTAGTGAGTAACTGGCCCTCTTTGCGCTGGGGTGCCGATGGAGACATGCCTAAACTTAAAATGGCGTAGGTGGAAGTTACATGTAGAAACAAAGCCACCTTCTGTTTCAAGCGCTTACCTGGAAACTCGCCAGCACAGTTCCGCCCTCTCTGGCAATGAAATGACCTTAAGTTGCCTGCCCTGGATGGAGACCTTCCTTATGTCGGACTACATGGAACCTCCACCTTAAATGATTCATTCAAGTTGAATCTTTAGGGTAGGGGGGTCCAAGCAGTGGAATTGAATTGAATTTTTTATTGGTACGCTTTATATACCGTTTCAGTCATACTCAACATTGGGGAATTTGTACCAGTATATGGCATGAGTTCTCATTTTCACCCATATCCCTCTCTACCCACCCCACAACCCCACTATATATGTAAGCTTTCTTTTTCTTTTTAAATCATATCCTTTCCCCTCATTACTTTCCCTTTAAACATTAAGCAGTGAAATTTTAAGAGGACACGTGTGTAAACTAGATCAGTTTGCCCCACTGTTGGCTTAGGACAGAAAATGCATACTGATTCCTGACGTCTCCTTTGTTGCTGGGCAGTGACGCCAGGCACACACCTACCCGCATCCGCTTGATGCCCGCGCGAGTAACCTGCTGGCAGTCGTACAGCTCCAGGCGCTCTAGGCTGTGGCAGTTCTCTAGGTGCTCCAGGGCCGCATCAGTGATGAGACAGTTGTCCAGCTCCAGGACCCTCAGCCTCTTGTGGCCACAAGTGCTGTTGCTGAGGTGCAGGATCCCGTCATCTGTGATGAGCTCGCAGTGGGACAGGCTCTGCAACAGCAAGAAGATGTTCACGGCACACATTCCAAGTCTCCAGGCCTAGTGAAGGTAGGAATCCTGTGGGTGTAACTGCTGTCGTGTTTGAAAACATGCCTTAAACAACAAGTGTTGGAGGGCTAGAGATTTAGCTCAGTGCTTCCGGCCCCTGCCTAGCAAGCGCAAGGTCCCTAGTTTGATCCCCGGTAACGACACACAACAATACCGGGCATAGTGACACACCCACCAGCAATCGGCACCACACACTCCATTACCTGGCATGGTGGCTCAGGCTTGTAATCCCAGAACTTTGGGGAGGCAGGAGGACTGCTGAGTACCAGGCTTGCCTGGGCTACACAGTGAGCCCAGGGCCAGCCTTGAACTACAAAGCGAGACCCTGCCTCAAAAAAAAGAGTGCTAAAAATGAAACCCAGGTCACAGTGTCACTAGCATGACTATGTTAATGCCAGTTATAAAAAGGGATCTGGACTGTAAATTTTTTTCTTTCTGCTCTGCCCCTTTGTCCTACCCTCTCCCTTGAGATCACATGGCAAAAGCACCCGCACAGGATGGCCAGCCCATCAATCTGGGACCTTCTGGTCTCTACAGACTTAAGATAGTTCAGATCTTTTGCACCCAGTGAAGAGGCAGACAGCCCCAGGGCCCTTTAGTCTGGCCCCAAAGCTATAGTGAGGCAATGGGGTTTTTAACCTTTTGACTAAAAATGAAAATTTTTAGAGTTTACATCCTTGAGAGTAGTTTTCATTCCTAGTTCTGCATGGAGGCAGGTAAGGGATTCTACTGCCCTCCTTGGAGCGCACACTACAGACAGCAAGGACTCAGCTGTGGAGTGAAAATTTCTGAAGGATGCAGATGATAGTTCAGATCAGTTTATAAACAGATGGCAGCTGCATCTTGCTCCTAAGGTCTTATCAGTAGCTTCAGCTATGACAGTTTCCCTTGGTACACGTACCATAACAAAATTCAGCCTAATGAAATTTCTTCAGAGACAAAAAGACTACTGTACTCCTATCTTTCATTTTTTTCCTTCAAATACAGAGTTTCAGTGGCGTCCCTAGGTGTCTTAGGTGCAATGATGGGGGCTGGTCGAGCTCAGATTCCAGAATTGAGAAGTGAAACCACACTAAGCAAACAGTTGAGCTGAAGAGAGGCACAGAGCCGGCCACGGTGGGGCCCAAGAGGAGACCACTGAGCTGGTCTCTCAATTAAGGAGGGGCTCAGAGCTCATCATGAGGGAGGCTGGAAGGACACAGGGGGAAGGTCAGCATCAAGGGTGAGAGGATGCAGAGGGTGACCGTAAGGCTAGAGGCCAGATCACAGAGCGGTGCAGGCCAGGGAAGCGAGTTTCACTGTTATTTTAAGTTACTGGACATGCAACGTTCTGTTTTTTGAAAAGTAAAGATCACCATCACGGCACACCAAACAGAAGGGAAATGGAAAAGGTGGAAAGTAAACGGTAAGGACGCAGAGTAACTGAAACCCCTACACTTTAAGGGCGGCTTGAGTACTTGACCACAACACATGTATTCACTGAGAAACAGCAGCTGTAGCTGTAATAGCCCCAAAGTAGAAAACATGAAAATATTCACCCGTAGAAAAGGTAAATAAATCAGTATTCCATTCACCAAAGCACTGAGGATGACACACCTGCATAAAGCTATGGGGATGAGTTTCCATGTGTAAAATGAGTGCTCAAAACAAACGAGTACACATTAATTTGCTAATAAAATTTCAATAATTAAAATGCCAAAAAACAAGAAAAACTCATAAATGCTGTTGGAATGTCACTACCCTTGAGAAGTTAAGTGATTGAAAGGGATCATGGTAATGTTGATAATCTGAGAATATGCCATTTATGGAAATGAATTAATCTACACAATAGTGATAAAGGCACTTCCCTATGTACTTTGGTAAAAAATTAAAAAATAAACCACCTTGGGCCAGAGGGTTAGCTCAGTGGTTCCAGCGCCTGCCTCGCAAGCCCAAGGCCCTGAGTTCGATCCCGGTAACCACATACAATGCTGGGTGTGGAGACTCAAGCCCACCAGCCATCAATACCACATACCACAGTGCTGGGCGTGGTGGCTCATGCCTGTCATCCCAGCACTCGGGAGGCAGAGACAGGAGGATTGCTGAGTTCGAGGCTTGCCTGGGCACCATAGTGAGCTCAGGGCCAGCCTGAACTACAAAGCGAGACCCTGTCTCAAAAAA
>PVIC010035704.1:0-10983 GCA_004025085.1 Thryonomys swinderianus
CAAGTCCATAAATGACATGCGTGTGTGTGTGTGTGTGTGTACATATACAGAATAAATGTTTGATAACTACATAAGAAATTGCCCAGGCTCACAAAATAAGAAAAGCAGTGATGACTTTTATCTGTCTCCAAAAATAACAACAGCAAATGACTGAAATGAAGTTTAGGTGTGATGCTCATAACATGTTTGGGGAGCCAGACTGCATAGCTAACCTATCTTGAGTGTGGAAAGTGCAACACACAGAGGTTGTTATTTCACTTTTTTGGAGGGGGTAAAAACTAGAAACAACCCACATGTCACCAACAGGGCATGGACTGTCAATCAAGTAAGGTAGTGGCTAAAGGTGTAGATTTATGATAAGCAAGGCCCTATCCTATGGGTTCAACCCGCAGAACCACAAAAAATAATTTATTAAAGGGAAACTGCAGAATTTATATTCTTATAAACTGGAGGGAAGGGAATCACCCTTAATATATGTACCCCCAAAAAATAAAAGGAAAACTTCAGAGTTTAATTCATTTCTAATGATCATGCATTAGCTGTGTAATGTAAAAAAAATATATTTGACTACAGGAAACTGGTACTATAAGAAACTGTAAGCATACCGTTTTGTTTTTTTAGGTCTCTGTAGTTCACATGTAACATGAACAATGTGAATTTATAGAAAAATTTATTATTTAGAGCA
This sequence comes from Thryonomys swinderianus, assembly GCA_004025085.1. Classification (NCBI taxonomy): domain Eukaryota; kingdom Metazoa; phylum Chordata; class Mammalia; order Rodentia; family Thryonomyidae; genus Thryonomys; species Thryonomys swinderianus. Next base: position 686 of record PVIC010035704.1, read on the forward strand.
GAAAGGTGAAAAATTCTTTTTGAGACAGGGTCTTGCTTTGTAGTTCAGGCTAGCCTCAAACTTAGCAGCAATCCTCCTGCCTCTGCCCCCTGAGTGCTGGGATTACAGGCTTGAGCCACCAAACCCAGCATTTGTGGTATATGATACTGATTGGTGGGCGTGGCCACCACACCTGGTATGTGGTTACTAGATCAAACCAGGGACCTTGTGCTTGCTAGGCAGGCGCTGAAACCACTGAGCTAAATCTCCAGCCCGAAAAATTCTCTTTATAGAAACCACAGCTGGGTATGTGGCACATGCCTGTAATTCTAGCCTTTTGGAATCAAGACAGGAGGAATCATTATAAGTGGAAGGGCAGCCTGAACTACCTAGCAAGACCCTGTCTCAAAAAACAGCATCAGGATGTAGGGGACAACATTCGAACAGCTCTGATTCATAACTTCTCTGTTATTGACTGGAGAATATCTGGTTAGGTGTTTCCCAAAAGGCTTCAAATGGTTAAGTACACTTCAGGCCAGTCTAGGTGACCAGTGCAAGTTAGAAGCTGACTTCCTAGCACACTAAGAGCAAATCCATTTATGCTAGGCTGACACACAGTGATCACATTTAAGAGAAATACTGGTCTTTGTAATTCCAAAGTTGGTTGCCAGAGGAAGTAATGACATAGGTATCTGAATGTTCCATACTAAGAAAAACATCAAAATTTTTTTTGAAGCAAGGTCTCATTGTATAGTTCTGGGTGGCTTTGAACTTACTGTGTAGCCCAGGCTGGCCTCGAACTTGCAGCAATCCTCTTACCTCAGTCTCTCAAGTCCTGGAATTACAGGCATGCACCACCATGCTTGGCCAGTTTTTTCCTGTAAATTACAAGGAAGCCAGTTAAGCTGCTTAGTAGATATCATGTCAGAATGAGGGGGGGTTAAATTAAATGTGTGGGGGCCAGGGATTTAGCTCAGTGGTTCTGGTGTCTGTCTTGCAAGTGCAAGGTCCCAAGTTCGATCCCCGGTTACCACATTACCACAATGCCAGGTGCAGTGGCTCACACCTGTAATCACAGCACTTGGGAGGCAGAGGCAGGAGGATTGCTGAGTTTGAGGCTTTCCTGAGCTACATAGTAAGCTCAGGGCCAGCCTGCACTACAAAGCGAGACCCTGTCTCAAGAAAAAATAAAATAAAAATAAATGTGTGGTATTTTGAGGCTTGGGATATCTTTATGATTCAGTCTCAGGTGACCAATTAGTCATGAGCTTTCATTCATTTAGCTAAAGACACCATATACTCTGGCTAATGCTTGGAAGGGTAGATACTCCTGTAGAAATCTAGACATAGATTCCTAACACAATTCAGATAGGAGAAAACTTAACTAGTAAATTATACTAGGATGAAGTCATCCTCACAGGAATCATGAAAGTACAAAATAATCTAGAAACCTTTTTAGCTGTAACAGCAGTGTTTGAAAGATGATTTTCTTAATAACATGCCACCCAGAAGCATTTACAGTTGTTACTAGAGAGGAAGGGTGTACTTGGAATAGCTTTTGATTCTTGCTGCAGATAGGCAGGATATGGATCTGAGTGATAATACCTGAAATCACAGGATGCAGAAAGAGAAGTGATACAGATCCATTGTGCTTTAGACACACCCATTCTCCTTCTGGGGCCGGGTCTAGACATGTGCCTGAGAACTTCACTGATTGCATCTCCCTATGTTTTGCACTCATAAAGTGAGACACCACAGAAGGTGGTGAAGAAATATGTGGAGTTAAGACATTATTGGCTTCTGATGGCTTCTAACTTGGATCACAGCACTTCCCCAGTGAAGATACTGGAAAGTCTGGAGCCCTGTTGCTCTGGAAGGATAGCCTGTGTTCCAGAGGAAGAGCACCTTGAGAGGGCATAGGCTGACACCTCCTTTGAAGGAGGTGTCATTAGCTCCCTGTGGATGGCACAGTATTTTTCAGAGTGGTAATGCTTAAGCTAGCCCAGGAGAAAATATTCTCATATTAGTAAATATGTGTAATTCTGTGTTATTACAACCTAGTATGTCAAATGTTCTTCATGTTGTAAAATAAGGCTAATATATTAGCCAAAGTGAATCTAAAGAAAAGTATTAAGTAAACAGTAGTACAGGTGATAGACAGATGTGGGGATTATGGAAATGATACATGACAACAGTAAACATTGAGCAGTGGACAGATTATGAACTTTAGAATTAGATAAATATGGGGTGTAACATTTACCAGTACTGGGTTTGAGACTGAAGCTAAACAGATTATATCTCTTTATAAATAGATTATGCATTCAGTTGTGCAGTTCAAAACAAAATAGTGTCGCTGAAAGTTGACCAGAAAATTAAATGTGATTATGTGACATACCAAGCACAGTAAGGAGATTTCTGCATTACAATACCACTTGCCAGTATTTTCAGATCATGAGCCTATCTCCCTTTGTTATGGTAGTGCCATCTTTTTGATAGCTATGGAAAATAAAAAGTTTCTCTTTGGGCCGGAGGGTTAACTCAGTGGTTCCGGCGCCAGCCTTGCAAGCGCAAGGTCCTGAGTTCGATCCCCGGTAACCACATACAATGCTGGGCGTGGTGGCTCACGCCTGTCATCCCAGCACTCGGGAGGCAGAGGCAGGAGGATTGCTGAGTTTGAAGCTTGCCTGGGCTACATAGTGAGCTGAGGACCAGCCTGAACTACAAAGCGAGACCCTGTCTCAAAAACAAAAACAAAAAAAAAAAGTTTCTCTTTGGGAAATAATTAGGGAAATAGAAAGATCAGGAAAACTTACAGTGTACAGTCTTTCCATTACAGGATTAATGTCAGAAGAGACTATGAGGGATTTGCACACCCTGCAAAGAGCTAGACACTAAATATTTTAGACTTTGCAGGCTACATATAATCTCTTATCACATATTGTTTGGCTTCCCATCAACAACCCCCACCAAATCCTTAAAAAGTGTAAGAACTATTCTTAGCTCATGGGACCATACAGAAGCAGGCTGTGGGTTATAGTTGCCCCAACAGCCATAATCTGTTACCACTACCACCCCCATTTTATGGATAATTAGAGAAAGATGGGATCATAGAAACTTCCCCATGGCCAGTATTTGATAGTATATCTTGGCTTTTGTGTATTGTGATGTTATGGTGGGTTAATGCTTCCAACTTCAGAACAGACAGGTTAGAAAAAAGGGGGGAGATGACAATTTTCTTGAGTCTTTATGAAAGGATTAATCTGGACAAAAAATAAATAGGTTTACCCACAAAAGGAATCCTAGGTTTCCCTGTAAGTTGAGTAACTTGTAGTTTGCTTCTTGAAGGTTGGCAAACTATAATCTACCCACTCCTTGTTTTCGTGTAACTAGTAGCTGACTACCTGCTAGCTGAGAATAGTTTTTTGTTTTGTTTTACAGTCATCGAACCAGGACCTTAATGTTGTATAGTATCCCCAATCCTTTTTAAAATTATTTGTTTTGAGGTAGGATCTTGCTAAATTGCCAAGACTGGGTTTGAACTTGTGTTCCTCCTGCGTCACCCTCTAGTGGATTACAGACATGTACCACAGTTGTATTTTTAAATGGTTAAGAAACACTAACATTCTGAGTAGTATTTTGTGATACATAAAAATTGATTCGAATTTCAGTGTTCATAGTATTACTTGAAGACAGGCCACATTCAATGTCTGCTGTGCTGCCTTCACACACCTTGACAGAGCTGAGTAGTTCCTGCAGCTACATCATATGGATAAAAAGCTTTACTGTTCGCCTCTAAGTTTGACAGCTCCTAGTCCAACCCTACTTTTTGCCCAGTTGGAGGAGGATGGTTTGTATTTCTCCTCCATGATTATACTTTCCAAGAGGTAGAGAGAATTTTGGGTCATAAGATTGAAACATCTGTAGAGAGGAAGCAGAGTGGGAAAAACAAATTCCATAGAAACATATTTGATATCAGAAACAGAAGGCAAAGATTAAGATCAGTGGTTCCATGGCTGGGAATTCAGCTCAGGGGCAAATTACTTACCAAGTGGGTGTGTGAGGCCCTGGATTTGATCCCCAGCAATATCAACAAAAAAGACGAAGTTCCAAATAGAGGTCTTTGACCATGGCCCACCCGAAGGATCCTGGGGACAAGAAAAGAAACTGGTAGAGTCAGAGCAGTGTTAACTTAATGTACCAAAAAGATAGTTCTCCCTGGCTTGGAGAAATATCTCTTACTTGATGTCTACCCCTGACATGTAGTTATTCCCTGAAAATTTTCTAATATACAGTGGTACTGTAATCCAAGAAAGGTTTAAAGCCACTTCAAATAATTTTCATTTTCCCAGGTAATTCTATACTCAGAAAGTGTTTTAATATGCTCCAGATCTTTCTGGGAATGAGGCATGGGATATAAGTAAATTTAAAGTACTGCATTCTAAATTACTTCACTGGTTAAAATTTGGGGATGAGTTCTTACCCATAGGTAGTTCATATGTTTCTAAACATATGGGAGATATGCAGTTTTAACTAAAATATCTATAATAATTGTACCTGCAGTTTAGTGTTTCAGTAGTATAATTTATAACGTTTTGATTTCTTTTCAAATATCAGGTGTCCTAGTTGCCTATGAAGGTTTGCCACTTCATCTTGCACTGTTCCCTAAACTCTGGACTGAGCTATGCCAAACTCAGGTAAAGCAAATAAATTTTACATGATTTTGGTCTTTAATCTCATCTGACCAACCTTTTGGGAACAAAAGGTTGACAACTGGCTAAAAATTGGAATGTATTTTCTCTGCACATGGTTTGATTACATTAATTACATATTAATTGGTCCCCAAAAACATTCTCGTCCTGTTAGCCTTTTTTTCTAATCCTTAATTCTTCATGCTGGATAATAAAGCTGCATTTCTTTTAAAGCCTATTTGTTCAGTACTGCTGTTCGTTGTCTTCCCTCAACCTTGCCTACATAGTGCAAATTAGTAATCATATGTAGTGTATAGGGAAGATAGCTGCTGTCTCTAAAAGTTGGATAGACTGAGTTAATGTGGCTTAAAGATTTAAAATGTTTGGTCTATGCAGATATCCCATCCTAAGTATTTAAGTCTGCCATTACTTCAGTACTCAACTACCAGTACTTCTTTTCTTCACTGTAGTCTGCTATGTCCAAAAACTGCATCAAGCTTCTATGTGAAGATCCTGTTTTTGCAGAATATATTAAATGTATTCTAATGGATGAAAGAACTTTTCTAAACAACAACATTGTCTACACATTCATGACACATTTTCTCTTAAAGGTATGTAGTACTTAAGAAACTTAAATGTGCTGTTTCCAGTTAATGTACATTTTCATTTTGTTGGTCTTTTGGAGATGTTTTGTAAATCATCTTTTTCAGGTTCAAAGTCAAGTGTTTTCTGAAGCAAACTGTGCCAACTTGATCAGCACCCTAATTACAAACTTGGTAAATCAGTATCAGAACCTACAATCTGATTTCACCAACCGAGTTGAAATTTCCAAAGCAAGTGCTTCCTTAAATGGGGTAAGAACTGTGCTCCAGAACAGGAATGTAGCAAAATTTTCCTTAAATTAGCTCTGTATTTTGGCCTTCTTGAATTTACTATCCTGCTATAACTTACTGTTCAACTCTAAGTCACCTGTGATGAAAAGAACTTCTAAAATGTGTTCCCATATGTAGTACATACTTTTTATGGCCTCAGAAGATAGGAGCTAATGGTATTAGGTATGTTGGGGCAATGTCATTAATTATTTGTATTTCTGCTCATTTGTGTATTTTTTTAGAAACACTGTATTATTACCTTTGGGTCCTAAATAACTAACAATCAATCTAAAGATCTCTTGGTTTATAAAGGCAGTTAAAATTACAGAATTTGCCAGGCATGGTGGCTCACGCCTGTAATCCCAGCACTCGGGAGGCAGAGACAGGAGGATTGCTGAGTTCGAGGCTTGCCTGGGCTACATAGTAAGCACAGGGCCAGCCTGAACTACAAAATGGGACCCTGTCTCAAAAAAAAAAAAAAAAAATTACAGAATTGGTTTTCTTGTTTTTCCCTGGCGGCCATATTATAGACTGGAATACAGAAATATGTACCAGAATTCATGTTCAGCAACAACTTCCCCAAGTAACAAGATGCTGCTAAGCCACAACAGACTGCAAAGCTATGTGAGGAAGACCTTACTATTTGTGACTTCCTCAAGTTATCTTAGGAAACTGTGATCTCTGTTAATAAAACCTAAATTTCTTATACAATCCTTGAGGTTTGATTTAAAGTTACTAATAAGTGTGCCTATGTTGTTTTATCTTTTTTTCAATCTCAAAAAACTATGGTTTACTTGATGTGGGCGCGAAATAATGGTATTAGTAACTTAGAACTGATGAAATACAGTAGTATCCTAAAACTGGCTTACGTAAAATTTTGCTAAAAAGAAAATGTCAGAGAAACCAAGATGAATTCCTGGGAAAATAAACGTCTGCATGTAGCTACAAACAGTTGCGTCAAAATGTTAGCTTTAGGATTTGAAATGTTCTGTTGGGTTTTTGTAGGATCTGAGGGCACTTGCTTTGCTCCTGTCAGTACACACTCCCAAACAATTAAACCCAGCTCTAATTCCAACTCTGCAAGAGCTTTTAAGCAAATGTAGGACTTGTCTACACCAGAGAAACTCACTCCAAGAGCAAGAAGCCAAAGAAAGAAAAACTAAAGGTAAGCTTTTATGGACTTTTTATCTTCGGGGTGGGGGGATGACAATACACTCATTTAACTGACTTTATAATAGTTGTTCTGTTGAACTGCCTCAGTCAGTGCTAAAAACAAAAATTATTCCCTCAACCACCTCTCCATGTGATGTTAATGACCCCTTAAGAGAACCTTCTGTTTCGATGTTTCTCTTCACAGATGATGAAGGAGCAACTCCTGTTAAGAGAAGGCGTGTCAGCATTGACGAGGAGCACACTGTAGACAGCTGCATCAGTGACATGAAAACAGAAACCAGGGAGGTCTTGACCCCAACTAGCACATCAGACAATGAGACAAGAGACTCCTCAATTATCGATCCAGGAACTGAGCAAGATCTTCCTTCTCCTGAAAATAGTTCTGTGAAAGAATACAGAATGGAAGTTCCATCTTCATTTTCAGAAGACATGTCAAATATCAGGTCACAACACACCGAGGAGCAGTCTAACAATGGTAGATTTGAAGATTGTAAAGAACTTAAGGATCTCCATTGTTCCAAGGATTCCGCCCTGGCTGAGGAAGAATCTGAGTTCCCTTCTACTTCTCTCTCTGCAGTTCTGTCTGACTTAGCTGACTTGAGGAGCTGTGATGGCCAAGCTTTGCCTTCCCAGGACCCTGAGGCTGCTTTATCACTCAGTGGTGGCCACTCCAGAGGACTCCTGAGTCACATGCAGCAACATGACATTTTAGATACTCTGTGTAGGACCATTGAATCTACAATCCATGTGGTCACAAGGATATCTGGCAAAGGAAACCAAGCTGCTTCTTGACATTAGATGTAGCATGTCTACTTTTAAGTCCCCTACCCACCCACCTAAGCTGTTTGTATAAGTTTTGCTTATTTGTTTTGTGCTTCAGTTTGTCCAGTGCTCTCTGCTTGAATGGCAAGATAGATTTATAGGCTTAATTCTTGGTCAGGCAGAATTCCAGATGAAAAAAAACTTGCATCTTCAGTATACTTTCTAAAGGGCAATCAGATAATGGATGTTTTATGTAATTAAAAAGAGTTCACTGTAGTGGCTTTCATTTAATATGGCTGTCTGGAAGCAGGGTTACCCAACCCTGCACAATGTAATTTAAACTTACAGCATTTTTACTGTGTATAATATGGTGTCCTCTGTGCCAGTTTTGTACCTTATAATAGAGGCAGATTGCCTCCAATCGCTGTGGTTCTTATTATCAAAATTAAGTTTACTTGTATACGGAACAACCACAAGAAATTTGATTCTGTAAAGAATCCTCTTTAGCTGTGGCCTGGCAGTATATAAATGGTGCTTTATTTAACAGAATACCTGTGGAGGAAATAAAGCACACTTGATGTAAAAATAATTGTTTTATTTTTATTGACATGACTGATTGCTATTCTGTGCACTTAATTAAACTGACTGTGATGACTTTTCATTTGTTTACATACATTGCTTCAGTCTTCAATGAAAGTAATGCAGGAACTGTGAGTGGGGGAAGCTCTTGTCCTTTCTGCTGTGTATTGGATTCAGTGGCCGTCCCAGACAGCAGCTACCCAGACTGCTCACAAAGTGCTAACTGTCACAGGGTCAGCCAAGGAGGGCAGAGAAGACTGTAAGAAACACCCAACCAGTCTGAACACAAGTCACTGCTGACTTGACAGCTACACACCTTAAAAACACTAAAATAAAGGAACAGTATAACATGCCATTTATTTTTTTTATCTTTAACTTAAAGTACAGCTGAAAGTTAAGCTTGCTAGCACAAGCTTTAGCTTGAGAAACTTCAACTATGTGCACACAGAGATTCAATCTATTTCCAGAGGAACATCTATGGAAAGTGAAGTTAATCTCTAATTTCAGGTTGCTTACCACTTTGAACTTGATACAGAGTCTAGTTAGTGCTTTAAATTCTTTTTATGGATTTCATCCAATATAAATAAATAAATATTTTTTTAAGGACGGACTGAGAAGAGGTAAACATGACACTTTGTTACAAAAAGTAATGCCCTTATAAAACCTCTTTCAACCATTTAGGGTGATCAAGTGCAGTAAACCTTTGATTTCTTCAAAATGCTGCTTCTGCCAACAGAATTTCATGTTCTCTTCTTTACAGATAGGAACTCCTTTACAGTCCAATTGTAATTCCGTTTGCCCTAGAGTAGGCACAAAACTCAGTGCTACTGTTGCATAGTGTTCTAGAAGAAAAACAGGAGCCTCATTACTGCATTAGGAAAAGGAAAATTTCATCCACACCAGCTTCAGTTTTCTGAATCTTTACACGTGAAGGACATATAACTTACCTTCTGGCCAGTTTCTACATCGCCATTTCATGACAATCTTTCTATTTATTAACTGAAATCAAAGGGAGGGAAATGCCACTGAGAACATTTTCATTTGAAACCCCTAATTATTATAAAAATCAGTGAACAGTCTCGTTCTCTAGTCTGCACACCAGCACCACTAACAGTCCATTGTCTGTACTGCCAAAGTGTCCTAAAACAGTATTAACATCCAGGAGAGAAGTACTAGTTGGCACAGCAATGTCAAGGGTAAAGCAGCTGACATTTGGCAACACAAACCCCAGTGACCAACAGCAGAAATAGAACAACTTTTACATACATAAAACCTCAGTTTCTAGGAGGAGCTGGGTCTTATACCCATTTTTAACAAAATCATAATAAACACCTGCACAATTACTTACTCTTCCCCAGACTTCCAACATGACGGTACTATTTCCTCCTGTAACCACCACTGTAGTACTGTTGCCCACTAGGGTCATAAAGGGACCCACTCCCTGCAGTACTCCTTGCACAGGTCTGGCACTGTTTACTTTTTGATTGATGGCCATAAATTTTTCATCTTAGGAAGAGATGAGCTTTGCTCATGTCTGCTCTATAGGCTCAGGGCACATTTAAAAGGATTATAAGTAACTTTTTTTTTTTTTTTTGAGACAGGGTCTCCCTTTGTAGTTCAGGCTGGCCCTGAGCTCACTATGTAGCCCAGGCAAGCCTGGAACACAGCAATCCTCCTGCCTCTGCCTCCCGAGTGCTGGGATTACAGGTGTGAGCCACCACGCCCGGCACTGTGGTATGTTGTGTTGATTGCTGGTGGGCGTGAGTCACCATGCCCAGCATTGTATGTGGTTACTGGGATCGAACTCAGGGCCTTGCACTTGCGAGGCAAGCGCTGGAACCACTGAGCTAAATCTCTGACCCAATAAGTAACATTTTTAATTTTGCTCTATAACCAACTTTGTACAGTTGCCAAGATTCTGTGAATCTAGAACAAGTTAAATGGAAGAGTTCAGTGCCAGCTAGTTTTTTGAAGTATGAGGCATTGAGCCCAGTACTTTCACACTGGCATTATACCCCCAGTCTTTTCAAAATTCTGAAGAGCTGGACCTGGTGGTGCACGTCTGTAATCTCAGCAATCAAGAGGCTGAGGCAGGAGGACTGCTACTAGTTTAAGTCCAGCCTGAACTTTTAAGTCCAGTGAGACCCTGACTCAAAAACAAAACAAAATTTGAGACAAAGGGTCTTACTAAATTACCTAGATTGGCACTCGGGAGGCAGAGGCAGGAGGATTGCTGAGTTCGAGG
>PVIC010035705.1:0-18925 GCA_004025085.1 Thryonomys swinderianus
TCCCACAAGATGACTGTATTTCCTATTCCCCCTCTACCAATGACCACCTGATAAGTATGGTAGATCAAACTGTTAGCCAATTACTAGAAGGTTTAGGTCCCCCTCCCATGTGTAACATGAAATGCCCTTAAAAGGGGCTGGTAGCCGTTCTTCGGGGTCTCCAACTCAATATTGGTATTGGTAGACCCAGTGCATGCTGTGCTAATAAAAGTACCCTTGTTCATTACATGCATGTGTTTGTCTTCCTCGGGAAAGCATGATCTAGGCATTACACTGTCTTGAGTACAAAGACTAGACACAGGATTTCTATGTTGCACATAATAAGCAGAATTTTTTTCCTTTTTCGGGTTAGTCTTTATTTTTAATCCTTAAACTGACTGGATGAGAGTCACTCAATTTATGAAGGTTAACCTGCTTTATTAAATGCCTGCTGATTTGAAAGTCAGTCAAATCTAAAGGTTAATATCTTCATGACAAGGTCTAGATTTTTGCTAGACTAAACTGAAATACTACACTGAAATGTTAGTATATTGCTATATTGTAATATGTATACATAGTGTATTATGTATAACATACAATATATAGAGAATAGAAAAGGATGAGAAACATAAACACATGGAAGCTTTAATTTTTTTCCTGTTATAATATTGTTCTGAGTACATTCAAAAGGAGGCTACTCTTTGGGTGTTTGCTTGTCTACAGAACATGCTGGCCAAATAGCACATACTGTTCTCTTTAGAGATAATTGAAGTGTCCCACTTTGGAGAAGAAAACCATTTTTACTTTGAGAAGTTTTGTAAAAATCTTTCTAAATTGTAAAACTCACTGCATTGCCTATTAAAAGAATATAGCAACATAATCTAACCTCTTTGGGCAATTCACAGTTGTCAAATTTTATGCAGGAATTTCCACAAGGCCTTTTGAAGCAAGATTATTTGGTTTTTCATTAAATAGCTCCCAGTACTTTATGTAGCTAAATTTTCTCCCTGTGGTTTCATCTCCTTCACCAAGATCTGTCCCTGGGGTGTCATTTTTTAGCAACATAAACTCTTTATCTGTCCCATAGTACTTCCTTCCTGCTATTAACAAAGAAAGCCATAACAAATAGTTTTAAATCATTATAAATAACATTACCATAGGAAAATAGAAAATGAATTGCACTAACAAAGCAGAGTTGACTTTCATTTTCAACACAGAACTTTAGCCAACCAAAGAAATGAAAATGTGCAATGATTACCAAAACAAAGGCTCAAGAAGTTCTATAGGAAATGAAAGAAGGTAACGGAAATCAATGTAAATTTTACGACTATTGTATAAAGCATATTCTTTACCAATAATGGAAATAATTCTAAAGGTTCACCTGTGCAGGGGGTGGGGTACATTCTGGACACTAAAACCAGGTACTATATATTCTGAGGCAAGCATTTTGATGATCTGAGAAAATCATGATCACAAGGTAGATTTCTCAAACTAGCTTTCCTTAATGTAAATTAGTGTTTTACATTTAAATATGCTCTGTTTAAGTTTTTCCCAAAATATTTGTGTAAATGCTAAATCTTTCCTCAAATTATTAGAATACTCAAACTTAGAATGTTTTTGATTTGGCATTTATCTATACATTGGGTGGGTATAGTGTTAATGAAGGGTCTTCTTTCTATATTATGTCCTAAGATAGGTCCACCTGGTCTAGACAGTAGGGAAGGAACAATGATAGTTTTCCTGTTTTTTATTCTTTTTTGAGAAGTGAAATTGTCTATATATATCTACAAAGACACAGGCCAGGCATGGTGGCTCACACTCAGAGGCAGGAGGATTGCTCAGTTCGAGGCCTGCCTGGGCTACACAGTGAGCTTAGGGCCAGCCTGAACTACAAAGCAAGACCCTGTCTCAAAAAAAAAGTTAATAATAACAGTTGAGTATAGAGTATTTTCCAATACAGTTCTATTTGGAGAAGAGTGGAATAATTTTTTTTTAGGCTATAACGTTTCACTCAATTGTGTTTCATACCTACTATTCCCACTTATCAAATTTATTGTAACTATTTAGCTATGAACCATGTTTAGCTTGAGGATCACAAAAATATGATCTGAAGTAGTGAATCTTGATATATTGTTGTTATTGTGATAGTAATGAAATTGTCAGAAGGTTTTCATGAATTATTTTTGGCTCCAATAGAGATGATTTTGATTTCATTTGTCTGCAATAGAGTCCAACAGTCTGCAGCATTAAAGAGTTCGCCTATTGACTCTAGTATTCTTGGTACAATACCTTTCTCTTAAAAAGACAGAACAACATCCTATAACTATGGGCTCCACATCTGAGGATTCACCAATCTCAGGTTGAAACGATTTTTAAAAATTTGTGTATATACTCAATATGCACACATATTTATTCCTGTTATTATTTCTGAAACAATAGAATATAGCAACTATTTATGTAGCACGTACATTATATTAGGTATTCAGAGTAATTTAGTGATGATTTAAAGTAGACAAGAATATGCAAATAATAGATCTTTTTATAGTGAATTTGAGCATGCATGGATTTTGCTATATATAAGGATTTGGAGAATAGGATGAAGGCTTAGAATCTATTCCCCAAAGATTGGGAAGGATGATTAATTTTTCAAGAAATAAAAACAGGGGAATATACTCTTACATTTGGCCTCTAAAATATTAGTGACACAATTTGCTATCTTTGGGCATAACATGGCTCACTAGGGGTAAATAAGGAGGGGAAAGAAAAAATGATGGTTAAAATAAGGAAACAATACTTGTGCATATAGGGGCTGGGGTTTGTAGGGTGGGTAGGAGAAGGGGAAAAATGAGAATTAAGGTATGCCATATACTGGTGCAAATGTGGAGTGTAATTGTGATGTGTATAATGTATGAATAAATTAAATTAATTTTTTTTAAAAAGTAAATTCCTTTGTTATTCTCACTGGGATACAATACTCAACACCCACAAACTAAAGGAAGATAATTGGAGAGGTTTCAGTCTGTAGTTGGTTGGTTCCAAGGCAGGGCTGTACAGTAAGATTTTAGCTCTCTTCAAAAAGTTAGCATGTTGCTGGGCATGGTGGCTCATGCCTGTAATCCTAGCACTCAGGAGGCAGAGACAGGATTGCTGAGTTCAAGGCTTGCCTGGGCTACATAGTGAGCTCAGGGCCAGCCTGAACTACAAAGCAAGACCCTGTCTCAAAAAATGTTAGCATGTTGTGTATGCATGCTTGGTGTATGTATATGTTTCTACACATGTGTGTGTGCATGTATGCATGATATATGTGTATACACATACTTCATACACTAAATACATAGCAATTTGTAAATGACTTTGTAACCAAAATCCTTCTTTAATTGCTTTTCATTTCTTTCTGTTATGAGAAAGTGATAAAATGAATCAGCTTGAGGGGCTAGGACTATTAATCATGTTAGATAAGGAGGATGTGACACAACCTACGTAAGTTCTTTCAATTACATTAGTTATAGGAATCATTACCCTCCTCCAGCATAGCGCTGAAGTCTCAGGTATCTGGCATCCACAGCACACATTCAAATGCAGCCTCATCAGATGCCTTCATAGCATGATCTCATTAAACCACGTGACACACAGCATATCAGGAATCTGATCAATGAAAACTGCTGCAGGGTAAATTACTTCTGCTTAAAGGATATACATATAATTTGCTTGGCTGGAAGCATAATTGCAAGAGCAGTAATAAAGAGAAATCAATGATAAGAGTAGTCACTGCCTTGGGGTCTTTTATAATCGATTCAGTATATTTCTACTTGTTAAATTTATGCAGGATGGAAAGATTTACTGGCAAGAAACAGCAATGAGTAACTGAAGATTTAAGGATGATTTAAATAGATTGATTTCTATTTAAATAGCATCACTTAAAAATGTAGATGTTTCTAAAAGTGACTGAATTATGTTCAAACATACTGAAAAATTTTCAGAAACAGAGAACACTCATCCAACTAGCCTCCATATTAAGGAACTGAGTATTTCCAGTATCTCCAGGCCCTGCTCTGCAGTGCATTTACAGTCTACAGGCGCTGACTTGGTACTCATCCTGTGCATTTATTTTCAGGCCGGGATTATTTGGGGGAGGAGTAAATGCAGTCAAAGTAAATAGTTAATAAATGTTCATGTTATTCAGGATCAGAACAGTTCCATAAAGCAAAAATAATTTGGAAATTGTGAGCTAGTTATGGCTTTGAAACAGAAAGAATGGAACAAGTTGCCAGAGGAAAATTAATCTATCCAAAGGACTATAAAAGGATTTTCTCCTAGTGGTCATATTTTAAATGTATACATTATATAAGGAAGTATAAAAAAGATTTCCTTCCAGTGATCATATTTAAAATGTATCGCTTGGTTATTTTAGAAATCATTTTGTAAGTACTTATGTGTTTCTTTTGAATAAGTATTCAAACCTAAAGTCTGCTAAAATTTGCTCATGGTAAATTTTAGCATTTGAATAGTGCTGGTATTTTATTTAAAGTCACATTTGTTTTTGTTACTGCTCATGGTGTTAGGGATCCTATGTAGGGTCTGGTGCCTTTTAGGCAGTACACTACCACTGTGCTCCACCTCCAGTCCAGTGGGGTCGCATTAAATAAAGCCAAGGAGAAAACAATGAAGGGAAAGAATGCAAACAGTGGCTGTCCTAAGCAGACAGATGGTATCTGTCCTTTCCAAGAGCCTCTAAACACAGAAAATGCCTTGGGCCCTGTGTATGAGTGGGAAGGAAAACCATGGGGGGATTTTGGGCAGGAGAGAAGAGACAAACTGGAGAGAGGTGGATACATCCTGGAATATGAGAAATAAGGAGTTGTTACCAAAGAATTGAAATGAAGTGATTCAGTGTAGAGGTGGACACTAGGATGTGTGCAATTGGTTTCTGAACAGGTTAAAAGAGCTACCTGAGCCTAACAAGTCTATGAGTGTATTATGGAACCTGTGGTTATACCCTTTAAATGTTCACATAATGGTATGTCCCATTGTTGCTTTTACTTTAGGGAATATACTTGGTATTAAAAGAAAAATCTATCAGCAACACAGTTGCACAATTAAGTAGCAATATTTAGGCCAGTTCTTGTAATTAAAAGCTCATTTGAAGTATTTTGGGCACCTATCTTAATAACATAGTTTAAGCCTTCTATAATAGTAGTATCAGTTAATGCAGCCCAGAGCAATACAGTTGAAATCATACACCTGGTGCAAAGATGATTTAGCAAAGGAGCTGCTGCTATTTTCTGATGACTACATTCTGAATCTCAGGATCTAGGTGCTAAACCTGTCAGATGTCTCTCCTTAACTCCAGCTTGTGTTTTATACCCCATTGTCAGGGGGAAAAATCAGTGAAGAGAAACAAGAGCAAGATCCATGCTGTCAACCACAACAGGCCCTGCCAAGTCCACAATTGATAATGTACCAATTTGCTTTAAAGTGCTTTTTGTACTGATTATGTTCAGAGCTCTGTAAAGTGTGTATGAATTTTTTGCACTAGGTCTGTACTGTGTGGAATGGTGGCAGTTGATTAGCAGCAGGATGTCAATGTCTAAGTCTAGAAGAAAAGATTATGAGAACATTTGTATCCACAGTTGATGTGGTCCTTGGAACCAGTGGGAATGCTGGGCTTGTTGAGGCATGAAGCAAAAAAGATAGGGCACGTTGGGGTGCTCATGTTTTAGAATATGCAATTCTGCACTGAAAAATGTTACTTCTTATTTTAAAATTGAGCAACAAATCACAAGGGCAAACAACCAAATATCAAAGTCAATTGGCCTGATTAACAGTAATGTGGAGTAAGCATCTCCCTGCACAGTTTTCCTTTGATATCTGTTAAATTGACATATAAAGCTTAATTGCTATTAGCATGCTTCATGACAGCAGTCAGGAGAATGAGATAGAGGATAAAATTTTATGAACATTTAAAAATATATTAGTACAAAAATAAAGAAATGATCACAACTATTAAGTTGTCATTTCTATGATTAGTCATGTAATAACACCTGGTACTTAAAACTTAACTTCCTCCACTGCACAGTCATTAACTCCTTTACCTCCAACTAGCCCTGGGTTCTCCCATGTGGTGTGAACTAGAACTTCCTAATAAAGTTTTGTCTGAATTGGATTGTTGTAGACTCTTCATGGATTTAAATAAAAAGAACTGGCATTCTAGGGAAACTTTTACATTGATCAGATCAACAACTACATACTAGGTGCCAGAATTTGCATCAGTTTGTTTCAGCAAGGAAGCCACACTTGGGAAAGCAGCTGAAGTTGAAGTTGTTAGCCATTTCAATTTTCAGTAACACTAAAGTTCACTCACTGGAGCTCATTTGTCTTCTGTGTGGGCCTAATAGGTGAGTATAATGGGAATGATATAGTAAGACCTGACTTTTAAGACCTCAATGGTGGCATTAATTTCTACAATTCTTTTTGGAATGTGGCATCACTTTTGGTTTATTATGTAGCTAGAAATGGTCAGTTCCAGGACCTTATTAGTATTCTTTTTACATAATAATTCTAATTCTACAGACCAGAAGTTGGGGTATACTTGATTGGGTTGCTGTGGCTCTGGATCTCTTATGATGTCCATCAAGGCAGTGGTAAGGTTGATATTTGAAACTCTGAAGGAACTGTATTACAGGAGTTTACCTTAAGACAGTGTATTAATGGTCACAATATTGACATGAATCAATTAAATGGAGTCCAAAAAAAGATCTATATATATGATCAAATGACTTTTGCCAAATTTAACAACTTAATTCATTGAGAAAAAAATGGTGCTGTACCAATTGCCTATCTATATGAGTGAACAGTGAACATCAACCTTTAGCTTGCGTTATATCTCAGAATTAACTTAAAATGTCTTGTAGAATTGAGCATAAACGCTAAATAAAAAATTATGAGTTTGATCCCTGATACCACACAGACACACACACAAACTATAAGAAAGTATAATAATATTCTCTTCTTTCTTTTCCTTTTCTTCTTTCTCCCCTTCTTCCTCCTCATTCTCTTGCTCAAGCTCTTCCTTCTTCTTATTTAATGATACTAGGGACTGAATGCAAAGCCTTTGCATTAAGCCATGCCCCCAACATTTTCCTAAATTTTTAAATTTTGAGGC
Organism: Thryonomys swinderianus; assembly: GCA_004025085.1. Classification (NCBI taxonomy): domain Eukaryota; kingdom Metazoa; phylum Chordata; class Mammalia; order Rodentia; family Thryonomyidae; genus Thryonomys; species Thryonomys swinderianus. The sequence continues at coordinate 7,142 of PVIC010035705.1, forward strand.
AGGGATCTTGGTAGATTACTAAAATGTTCAGTCTGGGCTTGAACTTGTGATGCTCAGCCTTAGACCCCCTCCCATAGTACTAAGATTATAGGTTTGCATCATCATACCTGACCTGGCAATATTCTTATAGGCAAATATTATTTAGGACAGTAAAAATATTAATAATTGAAAAATTGAACAATTGAAACAAAATAAAATATAGTTTTAAGAAAGGGGAAAGGAAGCCAAGGATTTGGAGAAAATATTTGCAAAATATATATCTACCAAGAAAAAGTGTACACAGAACATTAGAAGAACTGATAAACTTCAATAAGAAATAGCTAGACCACCTTCTAGGAAGTTTAAAAGTATTTGAGCAGAACTTTTACACAAGAGGAGAAATGAGTGAAAAATAAGCTTATAAAATCATTTTCACTAAAAGGGTAATATAAGTGAGATATTACATATATATTAGAATGGATAAAATTAAAAACATATAACATCAAATATTAGTCACTGAACTTCATGTATTATTTAATGCAGTTTATTGTTCATAAATTAAACATCATTGAAATTATTTTTGTAAAAGAAAATAACAACTCTTTCCTCCCACAATGACTCAAATCCTTGGAATGCCTAAGGAAGCCATATTTGTTGTAATTAGAGTTACTTTGGGCCTGAACTTTGGTAATTTCAAAGACAGACATGAGGACCTCAGCTGCCCCACACACAACAGAAAAAATGAATTTAACAAGGAATATTGTTGAAACTTTCATTATGTGGAACTTTTCATTATGGTTTTCTTCTGTATTTATTGTGTTTATATTTAGTGGGTTAAGACCAGAAGGGTGTGTGTGTGTGTGTGTGTGGGTGGGTGTGTGAGAGATAGAGACAGAGATAGACAGAAAGAGAGATTTGATTAAATTTCTTTGAGTGTGTGTATAAAGAGATAGTTATAATTTAGGAAAGGCAATCTCATGAAAGAAGCCAGGTAATCAGTTTCCTCCAGAGAAAGAGGGTCATAATTTGTCAAATTTAGGGAGGCAAAAGTAAATTGGCTGCAGGCTGTAACTTGTAAATTACAGTAACGCTGGACTTAAATCTTGGAATGTTTGAACAGAAACCACCAAAATCAATCTTCCATAGAATGACAGAGAAAAGAATAATGAAAGGCAAAGAGATAGTACCAATCATTGCACATACCAAACCTTCCATAGCCAGTACAGAAGAATGAAGTGGGGTCCACAGCAATTCATGAGGCAGACAGGACAGAACTCACTGAAACAGGCATTTATTTTAAGATTCCTATGTGTGACTCAGACTTACTGAGTTTTCTCCTTGTGGTTATTTTCACATCAGTCTTCAAACTGAAAGAAGCAGTCTTTGCTATAATCTGGTACCCTCCTACTTTATTTACCAGTCTCTTACTGTATTCTATAATGATTATATGTTGTGTGTTTATCTTCATCCATAAAATTTTCATCTCCTTAGGCCCAGGAATCCTTCTGTCCCTCCCCTTGTCCCTCTTTCCTCCATCTTTTCATTCTTGCACCCTTTTAAAAAATCTTCTTGCTATATATATTGTCTAGCTGTGTGCCTGAAGAAGAGGAAACTCAGGTCTTGTTTTCTATTTTAGGAAAAAAGTAAAACAAAGTTTCATAACAAAATAAGAGAGTAATAGTCATCATTATGTATTTTTTTAAGCAATGGCCAAATTTTTCAAGAAAAAGTAAAGAATGAGGGAGAAACTGCCTCCACAGATGAGCTTGGGTCAAGTAAAAGGAGAAGCAATAATAAGATCCCTAGAGAAAGCAGGGTGGTGACATGAAGAAAGTCACAATAGCTTGCATTGTGTATTGTTATGTTCAAAGTACTCAGAGTACAAGACATGAGCAAAAAAGATTCTTGAATGAATAATTCGTCATATATATTACATATTCATGTCATATACACACATATATAACAATTTCATACATATTAATTTGTGCTCTACTATCATTTCATATAATTGTTTTTGTGCAACTAATTGGACATAATTTTACTATATATGTAAATTATACCATTATTAACAAAAGTAATTAATCTTAGAGAATTACTTTTTAAAGAAAAAATCTATTTCTCCTTTCTACAATGTTACTTCCAAACCTATTTGAACAAGCTTGATAACTGTATTGTTCCTGCCCTCTTCAAATATAGCAGGGTCCAATTTTTCATCATTGTACTTGATGATAATTTGAAGTTAGCATAAAATTAAACTGTCAAGAAATCAAGATATTGACAATCTTAAAATCAACACTGAATAAAACGATTGAATTAACTCTGTCTGCCACTGATTCTTTACTTGTAAACTGATCAAAATAAATTATTTATTTAATTGTTCTGACTTAAAGTCCAGTTGTGGGGAAAAAATTGCGATATGTCAGTTGTCATATGTATTTTCTCTTGACAACAAGAATGAATACCTCATAGCTTTTTTGAAGTCAAAGGATCTTCCATAAAAATTAGCAGCTGTCATATATAAATGTTCCTGCAAAATAGCTATTATTTATAACAGCACCAATGAGAGTTATCTTGGTTCTTTCTTGAGTTATTTCAAGATACCAGGAATGATAGATAACAGACAGAAAGACAGGCAAGGAATATAATTAAAATCTTAACCTATTCCAGCTGGTTAAATCCAGTGAAATACATTTTCTTTCTTTTTATAATCTTCATAAAAAAACTTCCATTAACTCAAGTTACTTTTTTGATTCCTTCATCCGATGAACATTAAATTATAAATATCACAATTTTTTTAAGTTTTAGATTGGAATTTGACTTTGTACTTTCTAAATAAATTCATGTAAAACTTATTAAGAAACTCAAATCTGTTTAAAAGAAGGCTAGAGGACCAGTTAATCACAATATAAGTAATTAAACATCACATAAAATTAGGACTAAAAGAGGTTTGAAAAATCATTTTTTTTCCTTTTTTTTTTTTTTTTTTTTTTGAGACAGGGTCTCGCTTTGTAGTTCAGGCTGGCTCTGAGCTCACTATGTAGTCTAGGCAAACCTCGAACTCAGAAATCCTCCTGTCTCTGCCTCCTGAGTGCTGGGATTACAGGCATGAGCTACCCTGCCTGGTGAAAAATCATTTTAATACTTTTTCTTGTATGCCTGATTTAGACACACATAGGCAATTATCTACACTGGAATGACTTGGAGATTTATTAGCCTAATTGATATTTTAAGCTTTTTCTCACCCTGTCTGTTCTTCTCTCCATTTGGCCACCTTCCTATTAACAAATGACAACATAACCAATCAGAGCTATCCAGCAGGAAATCTTGAAGTGTTTTTTCATTTCTTTCTTTCCCTCTTTGCTACTTGTGATGAATTAACTAAAGGTCAACTTGTAACACTGAGCTAAACTGAATCAGTAGGGTCTGGAGGACTGTTGTCAATATCCATAAAAAGAACTGGAGAAGATTGGGCCTGCCAGTTTTCAAGGAGAAGCCTGCTGTGGTTGGTTTTCCTGATGTAAACTTGGCTGTTTTTGTCATCAGACGAGCTCAGGGCCTTGCTGTCCTTGGGAAAGGCTGTTGTTCTCCTCAGGGGAGCTCTGATTATTATCATGAGCATCACTTCCTGGTTGCAATGTAGACCCTTTAGTGAGGTGGTACAAATCCTTCATCCCACTGGTACAGGCTTTCTGGCTTCCACCACTGGCCTTTAGGCCACCTGGGTACAGATCTTCAATACAGAAAAACATGAGACATTGCTGTGGTCTTTAGGAATTGTCTGGCTCCATGGGGGATATTGCCTTGGATTCTAAGCCTCTAGCTGGACTGGTGTGAGACATTGCTGGGATCCTGGCCCTTGGTTGGATTCTTTTTTTTTTTTTTTTTTGAGACAGGGTCTCGCTTTGTACTTCAGGCTGGCCCTGGACTCACTATGTAGCCCAGGCAAGCCTGAAACTCAGGAATCCTCCTGCCTCTGCCTCCTGAGTGCTGGGGTTACAGTCTTGAGCCACCACACTTGGCATTGTGGTATGTGGTACTGATTGCTGGTGGGTGTGAGTCACCATGCCCGGTATTGTTATAAGTGGTTACTGGGGATTGAACTGGGGACTCTGTCTTGCTAGGCAGGTGCCAGAACCACTGAGCTAAATCTCTGGCCCTCTAAAAGATCTTTTAAACTACATTTAACTTGAATCAAACAAAATATTCTCTTAACTAGGAAAATGTGAGGCTAACTGAAATTTATTGCTGAAAATATGGAACACAATGTTGATGTAAGAATCAAAGATTAGTGATCATGGATGGATATGCTGTTCATTCTTTCTGTCAGAAAATACAACTCACACATCTGTAATAATATATAATGCTTATACAGGTCTAACATACTTTCATGAGATCTATAATAATATATGTTATACAGGTTTAACATACTTTCACAGTCACACAAAATTTTCAGTAATCTAGTTTTGCTAAACTAGTTTCCATAATTAGATCTTCTGTAAGGTTTTCAAAATAACATGTGCATATACAGTGAATTTTATTTGATGTGAAATAAAGTACAAACATTTTAAAATAAAATACTGGAAACTGTAGTCACTATGTGCAGAGACAGTAGTAGCTGACTTTTGAATGTGAACTGTATGATTTAAAGAGAGCCAAGCAAACTGTATGTAGTAAATTTCAACATTTAGTAAACATTGTCAGATGAATTTTATATTAATGCTAACAGCATATTATTTAATAAATTTTATAAATGTTGATCAGATATGCATAAATTACTTTGAACAGTCTTAATGTGTTATATTGCTATAAATGGGCTCTAAACAAGATTGTTAAACAGTGTGTTCAACAAATTTCATTTCTTAACCTTAGAGAAAAAGATTTTCCTGATTTAATCTCCAAGTGTTAAAGAACACTTTATTATAAACAATTAATGTAAAAATATGTATCATTATAATTATAATAAAGCCAGGTTTATATAAATCTTCAGAAATATTTTCTTCCCAAATCACAAATAGCCATTATGTTAAAGTGGAATATAGATTTTTAAATTCCTGTTCTCTATTAAAGTAAACACAGGATGTGGAGAATATTTACCACGTATAGTGAAAATTAAATCACAGGAAGAAGTCTGTGCAGAAGTTTCATTCACTTTGGATGCGGAAGCTTATCAACAGAATTAGCAATATTTCTGACCTTAGTTTAGGTTTTTAATTGAAGAATATGTTCCAGTCTTAAAAGTGTTGAAGCTTTCTGTGAAATGTAATAATGAAGTTAATTAAAATTTGATTTATCCTGCTTGGCTTGCCAGATGTTGATAATTTAAACTATAATTCACATTTAGTAGATAATCAGATTATTGCTATTTATAAAATTGTCAGTATTAAAATATCACACAAAGTAATTTTAATGTTACTAAATTTTAAAATTATCCCTCAATGGGTAAAAATGAGAATTAACTTGTGGCATATACTGGTACAAATTTCCCAATGTTATATGTGATTTTGAGATGTATATAAATTGTACCAATAAAGAATTCAATTTAAAAAATTATCCCTCATTTTTAGTAAATATTTCTACTTGAATAATATTTATTAATATTTCATTACCTTATGTATAAATTATTGATTTTTATTTTGTAGATTTTAAGTTTCAAGGAAAAGTCCACCAATTTTGGGGAAAAACATCTATCTGTTGACTTGGTACACCCCCTGTAGGGGTTATCTAGTACCCAAGAATGGGACTGCTATATTTTTATTTGGAAAACATCACTTCTCATGTGGAATTATACATATACTGCCTTTGCTTTTTTTTTTTTTTTTGAGACAGGGTCTCCTTTGTAGTTCAGGCTGGCCCTGAACTCACCATGTAGCCCAGGCAAATCTTGAACTCAGCAATCCTCTTGCCTCTGCCTCCTGAGTGCTGGGATTACAGGTGTGAGGCACCACACTCAGCATTGTGAAATGTGGTACCGATTGCTGGTGTAAGTCAACATGCCCGGTATTGTTGTATGTGGTTACTGGAGATAGAACCAGGGACCTTGCCCCTGCTAGGGAGGCACTGGAACCACTGAGGTAAATCTCCTGCCCTGCCTTTGCATTTTTAAAACATAATTTTCTGACCCAAATGCACTCATTTCCATTCCTGTCTTGTAATAGGCATTTTGTGGGTGCAAATATTTCTAGTGATTCCTGTTTTCTTCCCATTGCCCTCAGAACAGGTATAACTATTTAGAGGTGAGAAGGGAGCAGGCATACACATGGCCACTTCTGCTCTGGCTTAGGGAGCTGTACCATCTGCAGAACCCCAGAAGACCTAGTGTGCAGTGCACACCATCATCATGATCCATTTAGATGCAGGTCAAAGTTCAGTCCTCATAGTATCACTTCTGGGACACAAATTTCCTTTGTTCTGACCCCAAAGGAATTGGCTGGACTGATCCTTCATATTCTACTTACTATTTACCTCATTCACTTGCATTTTTGTTTATTATTCTTGAGTATTTGGTTAAAAAGTAGAACAATAAAAACAACAGTGTTACCTGCAGAAACTCCAAAAATTTATGTTTGAGTCATCTCACTGTTTCCAGTTTCTTGTTCTGTCTTGGTTCCATAGTCTTAACTACATGAATTCCCTTAATACATTACCTATTTTCTTTATTTCTACTTTTTTTTTTTTGAGACTTTGTAGTTCAGGCTGGCTCTGAGCTCACTATGTAGCCTAGGCAAACTTCGAATTTAGCAATCCTCCTGTCTCTGGCTCCCGAGTGCTGGGATTACGTGAGCCACCACACCCGGCACTGTGGTATGTGGTATTGATTGCTGGTGGGCGTGAGTCTCCACTGAACTAACCCTCCGGCCCTTCATTTTCTTTTTTGAGGCAAGGTCTTGCTTTGTAGTTGAGGCTGGCCCTGAACTCACTATGTAGCCCAGGAAGCCTTGAACTCATAGTAAACCTCCTGTCTCTGCCTCCTGAGTGTTGGTATTATAGGTATGAGCCACCACACCCCAGCATACTTCTATTCTTGATACTGATTTTTTTCTTTTTTCCATTTAACACTCTTTTCTCCAAACCCCCTCTTCTTTAGGACTACACTTTGGAAGCAACAGGAGTTTCTGTTACAGAATCACATCCAAGTGATTCATGCTACCACACATTCTATTTTAAGGCAGGTGGGCTGGGGCATGTAGGGTAGGGCTGGGGCAGGCTGCTGAAAGGAATAGAAGAACTCTGGTTGCTAGGTAACTCGAGCACACAGGGAGTTCACAGATGCCATCCCTTATGACATGTGACCAGAGACTTAGGAGTATAGCTAAGCATAACAATGATTTATTAGCTTTAAAAAATACTAGAATGCTTTTGTAAAAAATAGCATGTTTTTCCCCCTATTTCCGCAGCAATCAACAGAATGAATAGAAACTATGGAACTCACATTTTCAAGAAATAAGGAATTGGGGGCTGAGGACTTAGCTCAGGTGGTACCACACCTACTTTGGAAGCACAAGGGCCTGAGTTCGATCCCTGATACCATTAAAAAAAAAAAAAAAAAAAGAATTGGCTAAACTTCCAAAATACAGCCAAATGTGACAAACCTTGCTCAGAATGACAGGAAAGCCTTAACAGGCAGAGTGAAGTTCCAGATTTTAAGAAGACTGTAGCAACCTCCATTTGCAGAAGATAGACTGCCTGAAGGAAAACTGGGAACATTCTTGCTGATTGGATTTAAATGAGGGATGAAAATTTTTCTACTACTGAAAATGGGATGGTTCTGAAAAAAGGAATGACATTTTCTCAACTTTCAGCAAAGTAGCCTCTTTGCAGTGGGAAATAGTCTGTTGGATGAAAATGGCTCAGTAAAGTATATACTACACACACACACATACACACACACACACAACACTTGGACCACAGAGTTTTCTGAGTGATATGTTTTACCCAAAGTGGGCAGGAGGCTACTGTTTGAAATAGACAAACCAGTCAGAGAGCATAGGAGATACAGTAGTACACACACACACACACACACACACACACACACACACACACAAAAGGGAAGAAAAGAAAGGAAGAAATGAGAAATAAAGGAAAGAAAGAAAGAAAAAGAAAGATGAAAGAAGAAATAGAACTTTCAGATCTTTTACTCACTACTAAGGAGGGAAGGGAGATAGAAAAAAATGAGAATCAATATGTTTTGTGTACAGGTACAAATTATCTATGTTGAATATGATCATAAGGTATATCTAAAATTACCAATAAACTCAATAAAGGAAAAGTAAAAGTCCCCCTGAATAGAATTGCATTCTAAAAATGATAAGAACTGTTGTATATAGCCAGTGGTTAATGATACAAGTGAGGAAATCACTTTTTTAAGTAAAGAACTAAATCTGTGCCAAGATATTCCTAGAAAAATTACATGGAGGAGGGCGTGGTGGTGCATGATTGTAATTCCAGCATTCAGGAAGCTGGGCATGAGGGCCCACAAGAGATTGAGGTCAGCCTGGGCTAAACAGTGAGTCCCTGTCTCAAAAAATACAGAAAGAGAGAGGCAGAGAGAGACAGAGAAAGAAAGAGAGCTGCAAATTGAATATCCTTCACCTAAACAGGTATACAAATCAGAAATCTGAAAAGTATGAAACTTTGTGAACCCCAGAACGATGTTGCAACTTGCAAACTCCATACATGAAACTATATTTTAGATATAAAATTATCAAAAATATTGTATAAAGTTACCTTCAAGGTATATGTATATAAAAAGTATCCTTGAGGGGCTGGAGGGTTAGCTCAGTGGTTCTGGTGACTGCCTCGTAAGCGCAAGGTCCTAAGGTCAATCCCCGGTAACCACATACAATGTTGGGCGTGGAAACTCACACCCACCAGCAATCAATACCACACACCACAGTGCCGGGTGTGGTGGCTCATGCCTGTAATCCCATCACTCGGGAGGCAGAGACAGCAGGATTGCTGAGTTCAAGGCTTGCCTGGGCTACACAGTGAGCTCAGAGCCAGCCTGAACTACAAAGTGAGACCTTGTCTCAAAAACAAAAACAAAAAAAACCCAAAAAAACAAAAGAAAAAAAGTATACTTGAATCATAATTTCAAGTTAAGATTTAGTTTCCATTTCTCCAAGATATCTCATTGTGTAGATGCAAATATTCCAGAGTTGAAAAGATCTTGGAAATCAAAAACTCTTCTGCTCTCAACCATTTTGGATAAGGGGTACTCAACTTTTAGATGCCTATAGAGTTGATGGACTTAACAGCAAAACTTTCTGAGGAAATATGGTAGGATGTTATCTCCCTGGGTTTCAGCCTCACAGATTACTGGATTTTTCATGGTTACAACTGTTGCAAGAAGGCTTTAGAACCATATGTGTGGGAGTTGAAGGGGGAAGTGTAGGGGGTCCAAGGATGACACAGCTGACTTGTTATGCTGTCATAAGTAGATGGAGGCAATGGATGTACTTCCTGTATAAGCACTTGGAGAGCACCATGATCAGAAGACTTCATGAAAAGAGCTTTAAAAATAAGATAAAAATACAGCCAAATAAGAAAGGTTATAAATTTAAAAAGAGAAGGACGGAGAGGGGGTAGTAATGAACAGTGACATCACTGAAAAATTAAGAGAAAGCAAAATAATTTTGAAGGTGGTTTTTATGTAATGTAAGTTAACATGATAAACTTACAGTATATAAAATAATTGTCAGAACCAGCAGGGGTATTTTTTTTACGAAAGTAGGAAATATAAATGTTTACATTTTTTTTGCACTTGGTAGTAATCAGTGCTATTAGATAAAGCATCACTGATAGATTTTAGAAAATCCTGAAAGTTTCCATATTTTTTTATTGAATTTTATTGGTACAATTTATATACATCTCACAATCACATATAACACTAAGGAATCTGTACGAGTATATGAAACAAGTTAATTCTCATTTTTATCCATATCCCTCCCCATGCACACTTCCCCACCCCCTATATAAATGTTCTTTTATTTTCTTTCTGAATTGTATTTATTCCTTCCCCTCATTACATTCCCACAGCAAATTTCCTATGGATATTTCCCATTCTATAAAAACTGTCATACACTCTAGAGCTCATTTGCATGCTCATATCAAAGAGAAGATCCGGTATTTGCCTATCTGTGATCTATTCATTTCACTTATTAGGGTATCCTACAGGTGTATACATTTGCATATAAATGAATCGATCCTGTCATTCTTCATGGCAGAATAATACTCCATTTTATTAAAAAAAAACATATCTTCATCCAGTCTCAGGTTGATGGGCATTTGGGTTGTTTCCAAGATTGAGCTATCACAAACTGAGCTGCTATGAACAAGGGTGTACATCAGTCTTTCCAATGTGATTTAAAAATTCTTTTGGGTATATTCCTAGCAGGGGATAGCAGGGTCAAATGGGACCCCTAGTCCTAGGTTTCTGAGAAATCTCCACATGGATCTCCACAGTGGTTACACAAGTCTACAATCCCACCTACAGTGGAGAAGGGTTCCTTTCTCCCCACAACCACACCAGCATTTATTGTTGGTTGATTTTGTGATAGCTGACATTCTTTGCAGAGTGAGATGAAATCCCAGTGTTGTTTTCATTTGCATCTCTCAAATGACCAGTGATGTTGAACATTTCTTCATATGCTTCTTGGCTGCTTTGACTTCTGCCTGTGAGAAGTGTTCATTTCAGATGCCCATTTTTGGGGAGGCTGATCTGTTTGAGTTCTTTATATATTGTAGATAATAGCCCTGTTGTCTGATAAACAGCTAGTAAAGATTTTTGTCCCTTTGTTGGTTGTCTTTTAGCAGTGCCAGTGATATCTTTTGCTGTGCAGAAGCTTTTCAGTAGGATGAGATCCCATTTGTTGATTCTTTCTGCTAGTTCTTGTGCTATAGATGTTTTATTCATAAAGTCTCTGCCTAAGCCAATGTCTCCAAGACTTTTACATAACCTGTTTTCCAGCATGCTTATTGTTTCTGTTTTTTTTATTAAATTCTTTATTGGTACAATTTATATACATCTCAAAATCACATATAACATTGGGAAATTTGTACCAGTATATGCCACAAGTTAAATCTCATTTTTACCCATATATCTACCCACTCCTCCCTCCTCCCCCATTTATACATGCTCTTTTATTTTCTTTCTGTATCATATTTATTCCTTCCCCTCATCACATTCCCACACCAAGTTTCCTATAGAAATGTTCCACTCTATAAAAGCTGTCCTACTTTCTAGAACTCATTTGCATCTACAGGTGTTCATGCCAAAGAGAAGATCCGGGAATTGTCTATCTGTGATCTATTGATTTCACTTATTGGTATATCTTCCAGATGTCTCCATTTGCACCTAAATGGATCGATCTTGTCATTCTTTATGGCAGAGTAATACTCCATTTTGTAAAAAAAAAACCCACATCTTCTTTATCCACTCTCCAGTTGATGGACATTTGGGCTGTTTCCAAGATTGAGCTATCACGAACTGAGCTGCTATGAACAAGGGTGTACATCTGTCTTTCCAATGTGAGTTTTAAAATTCTTTTCAGTATATTCCTAGCAGGGGTATAGCAGGGTCAAATGGGACCCGTAGTCCTAGTTTTCTGAGAAATCTCCACACGGATCTCCACCTTATCTTTGACAAAGGAGCCAAACATCCCCAATGGAAGAAAGACAGCCTCTTTAACCAATGTTGCTGGAAAAACTGGGCTCTAGCCTGCCAAAAGCTAAAGCTAGACCTATCTCTTTCACCATGCACAAAACTAAACTCACAGTGGATACGAGCCTTAAACATTAAAACAGAAA
>PVIC010035706.1:0-18916 GCA_004025085.1 Thryonomys swinderianus
TTTATATACATCTCAAAATCACATATAACATTGGGAAATTTGTACCAGTATATGCCACAAGTTAATTCTCATTTTTACCCATATCCCTACCCACTCCCCCCTCCTCCCCCCTTTATACATGCTCTTTTATTTTCTTTCTGTATCATATTTATTCCTTCCCCTCATCACATTCCCACACCAAGTTTCCTGTAGAAATATTTCACTCTATAAAAGCTGTCCTACTTTCTAGAACTCATTTGCATCTACAGGTGTTCATGCCAAAGAGAAGATCCAGATATTGTCTATCTGTGATCTACTGATTTCACTTATTAGTATATCCTCCAGGTGTCTCCATTTGCACCTAAATGGATCGATCTTGTCATTCTTTATGGCAGAATAATACTCCATTTTGTAAAAAAACCACATCTTCTTTATCTACTCTCCAGTTGATGGACATTTGGGTTGTTTCCAAGATTGAGCTATCACAAACTGAGCTGCTATGAACAAGGGTGTACATCTGTCTTTCCAATGTGAGTTTTAAAATTCTTTTGGGTATATCCCTAGCACGGGTATAGCAGGGTCAAATGGGACCTGTAGTCCTAGTTTTCTGAGAAATCTCCACACAGATCTCCACAATGGTTGCACAAGTCTGCAATCCCACCAACAGTGGAGAAGGGTTCCTTTCTCCCCACAGCCACGCCAGCATTTATCATTGGTTGATTTTGTTCATTATTAACCCCTACACTTCCCTCACAGCCCACAATATGGCTCCTCTATCTTATTCCATTGGGAGCAGTTTCTTCATTCATCAAAGGAAGGTAGTGACTCCGCAACCTACAGATACTTCAAGCCAGGGGGTTGTTCACCCCTCAAGAGATCTGGTTTGGATTATGTGCACCACACCATCCTGTAAACTCACCATCAGCAAATCAGGAAAATATAAGTTGTCAGTTACCACAACTGGAACCTCAAACCTCATACAGCCCAAGAGGAGCCTTAGTGTGAATTTCTCACTTCTCTCTCTTTTAATGCCCTTCCTTAACCCCTCCAAAAACATTCCCAAACATCCCTCCTCAGTCAGGACTTCTGCCCAGGGAAATCAGGTATCACTCCCTGAAGACTAAAATTGTTAGCAATGAATGTGAAGTTCAGCAGGATCAAAAAGACCTCACTCTGTCATCAAATACTAAATTTGGGTTCGCATAGGTCTACAGATACGACTTTTCATACAATCCCCTGGATTTACTCCTTTTTGTGGAAAATTTAAAATCTGTTCCACAGGGCAACCCACTTTTAAATCAGAATACTGAATTCAGAAATACCCTAATGTCCCACCACATATACACACCAGCCCAAGATTACCTGCATACTAGCCAACTTGAATTCTCTATTCCTTGGTTATTTTCAAAAAGGGAAGAATCAATTCAGTGATTACTTCATTTTCCAGCAAGTGAATTTTGTTTACATTTCTTAAGAGTAATTCATTCCCAGAAACTTCATAAATGTTTATAATTTTGCTTATACTATTAGTTTGTGAGCCTTTCAGATACTGGGGAAAGGTCTATGGATTCAGACCCTGTGAGTGTTTACCCCCAAATCTTTTTTTCTACCTGAGTAATTTGGGTCAATTCACTTAACTTCCTAAATCTCAGTTTCTTTATCATCTTTATGAAGGTGAGGCCAATCTTACAAAATCTGTGCATCCTCATGAGGAAAAAACAAAATAATATACACAAAATACTAAGCACTACACCTGAACCATAGTTGGCACTTAATAAAAGTTAGTATATTTTTCTATTATAATAAACAAGTTTAGGTCAGGTTGGAATTCCCAATTCATGGATTTTTTTTCTTTTTTGAGACAAGGTCTCACTTTGTAGTTTACGCTGGTCTTGAACTCACTATTTAGTGCAGGAAAGCCCCAAATTCAGCAATCCTCTACCTCCTCAGTGCTGGGATTACAGGTTTGAACCACCAGGCCCGGCTCCCAATTCATGGAATTTATCTGGTTAGATAAGCCAGTTTAAAAAATATATATCCACTTTGTCACTGATAATGGTCAAGTTCCCTTACGCAATTCTGAGTTAAGAACAGTTTAACACTCCCTATATTTCATGCTTTCCAGAAGGGAAATGAGCCTTAGATCTTACATTTCCTCTGATTACTGTGATACTTTCTCCATGAATGAAAAAAGAAAGTCCCACCCCCACTCATTGTTTCCTTCTGCCATCACACAGGTTGGAAATTTCCATGAGATATTCAATGATGAAGACACCTGTGACAACATCCTTGTGAGCTGTGCAGGTAACCCTTAGCACTGAGAAGGTGAGAAACTCTAAGTTCCTGATAGAACGTTTACACAGTGAACAACAATGATTTGCAGTATTCCAAGGTCCATCGATCCTGGTCTGACTTACAAATACAACAAAGTTCATCAAAGACATCCATGAAAAACAATAAGAAAAAGTTGTATATTCTTGAGGTGAGAAGGGTATTCCCAAGCAAGACACAAAACTCAACATATTGACTTGTACATCTATTATTTTTAAAACCTCTGGAAGTATATACAAATTACCTTAGCAGAATCGGGGACTGGGAAACAACAGTAGAAGGATTACTTTTCATTATTTTTTTACACTTTCTGAGCTTTTACCCTTGCGCTCTATTGTCTAACTTTTTAAAAGACATTTTAAAACAATTTAATCAAAATAAAGTCCATCTTTTAAAAAAAGTAAAGTTATTCTCACTCTGTGAGAAGACTAAGAAACATGGAGAACCAAGGATGCTAGAGAGACATCCAGCTAGTGGCAGCCACCACCAGCACCAACTGCCACCGTGTGAGTAGGGTGACTGTGAAGCAGAATACCTGGTCAAGACTCACAATCTTAAGAAATGGCCAAGTGTTGCTCCAAGTAACTAAGATTTAGGGTAGTTATTATAATACAATAAATAGATGAAATGGAGTGACTGGAGCATGAAAGCAGGTAAAGCTGCTGACTGGATGAGATCACCAAGAATACTTTGAAAAAGATTATGCCTTATTTCAATTAGAATGGCATGGTTAGTCTATTTACCTACCTGTCTGCCAATTTTGGAATTAGAGTTCTGAAGGCAGGATTGTCACAGAGAGTGTCGAATTAACATGTTTGTTTGAATTTTTTAAGAAGTCAGACTTTCTTTGTCAAGAAGTAGAGATGTCTGACTTAGCTGCTTGCCTTGACATGACTTGCCTTTTAAAATTCATGTAAATCTATAATGCCAAGATTTTGAAAAAAATATTTAAAGCCTACCTACAATATGCAACAGAAAATAATAATTTGTAAGTATTTAATCTTCTAATTAAAGAAAAGCTAAATATCAACTTAAATGTATGAAGGGGTATACGGTTTCCAATACTATTTTAGGACACTTGAAAATACAAGAGACTGAAGCCCAAATGATGGAATACTGTGGACTTCTTAAAAAGAATATGAGATTCTCTGTGAATTGATATGAATTGATACTCTAGAAGAGTTGTGTTTTAAATGCAAAGTATAGAACAATATACAGGTTGAGTACTTACCTGAAATGCTCAGTATTAGAAGTATATCAGATTTCAAAATTTTTCTAATTTTGGAATGTTTGCATACATTTTCCTGAATAACAATTCCTTTTTGGGGGAAGGATAACAATTGCTAATCCAAACAACTAAAATGCTTCAAAATCCAAGTCTTTGGAGGCATAATGTTGTACTTCATGATGTTGTATTTAATCTGAAGATGCTCAATCTGCAGATGCTTTTGATAAGAAGAGTGAAAAAAAGCAGATTCACATTTGTTTATATTTGCAAAAACCAACACAGAAAGGATTCACAGCAAACTAATGCTAATGGTTACATTCAAGATAAGTGGCTTGGTAGATAGACATAGACATCATATAAAGAGCTTTATATTGTATTGATTTTTGAACACTTTAATGCATCATATTTGCTTGTATTTTAAGTCATCAGGTAGAAAAAGAACAAATTAGAAAAGCATGACAATTTTAAAAGTAATCTAGGAAAAACCTACTTGCCATATTTGCGATAATACAGTGGACCCTCAAGTTACTATTAACTTGACTTAAAACTTGATTCAACTGCCACTTGTTTTCTGTAGTGTGTACTCAGGTAAATCTCCAGATCTCAGCTGTATTGACTTCCAACCAACTTGAGTTACAACCAGCCCTCGAGAACTAACAAAAGTTCCTACGTCAAGGGTCCACTGTAATACAAAGGATTAATGTCTTATTTACAAAGAATCCTAAAAACTAAGAAAAAGCTAACAACTTGAGGTAGAAGCAAAGCTTATTAACAGGCAATTAATACACAGATAAGAAAAAACAAATGATTAATAAAATTTTTTTAAATTGCTGACCTTTATTATTTAAGAAACTGCAAATTAAAGTAATGAGAGCATGCCACATTTTACTTTCAGATTGGCAGAAACAAAAAGAAAATGAGCACAGTGAAGTAGGCCTGTATTCTTGGGAGGCTATGGCAGGAGGATCACTTGAGTCCAGAAGTTCACGGCCATCCCAGACAATGAAATGCCTTCTCAAAGCAAGCAAAACCCCCAAGTAAGCAAACAAAAAACAGATAATCTAGTAGGAGAGTAAACTGATATGACATGTTTAAAAATTAACTGGGGAGCCAGAGATTTAGCACGGTGTCTCAAAAGTGCAAGGAAAGAAAGAAATCAACTAGGGAGAACCTATCAACATCTCTAAACTGCATATTCATCAAACCAGCAATTCTAAGATTATGTCTTTACCTAAATACACATTCCAGTAGATTCTGTAGCAGCAAAGATGAATACAAAATAGAACCAAAAAGTGGAAGCATAACCTAAATGTTCAAAATAAAGAACTAGTAAGATAAATGTTAGTCTTCATTATACTTAGAAACCATTCACAAGAATAACAGATTTGGTTGTAGCAATATGAAAGGATGGTGATTCTCCATCGCTGGGTGAAAGAGTACAATTTTCAAAATAATTTATATTATTATAATTTTTTACAAAACTATATATATATGCATACATAAACTGTGAGAATACTTCTCAGTGTTCATAGCAAAAGAACTCTCTGTCAGGATAAACACTAAACTGTTAAGAGTACCTTTCCCAAAGGACCGGGAGAAGGCAGTTAGAGAACTGTTTTATAAAATTTTATGTTACTGTTTTTACCATAAGTGTGTACTGCTTTGGTAATTTTCAAAGTATTTAAATATTCAGGCTCCTCAAGTAGTAGCTCAGATCTTTTCTGATAAATGACATACTCCCTTGGGGTCAGGGGAGCACTTTCCACTCCACCTCCTTAGCCCTTGGGTCTGGAATGCATGCAAAACGGCCTCCAGTTGGCCCACAGGTCAGAATAACCAACTCCCCAGCCTGCTCCACCTGTCCAACTGGCACTGTTACAGGGAAATGGTTTTCATCCTTTACTTTTGCTCCACATCCCCTATGTGAGTCCAGACAGGCTCTCTATGAACTTGAGGGACATTCAGTAAGAATCTCAATTCCCTTCACACCACTCATTTATCACCCACTTAGACATTTCGGTTAGGAATGGCAACTGTTTCATCTCAAATTCCAGTTCTAACCAACCAGCAGTGACTGCCCAGAAGTCTATGCCAAAGATTGTGAGGCCATAATAGAGGATGAATAGGGAAAAGTGGCTCCACCACTTAGTAACATCTCCAAAAGACAAGGAAGGAAGAGCCATAACCTGCCAGCTTTCACATTGCAGATCCTTGCCCTATAGAGTGGCCCTTGACACACTCACCCATTGAAATTCTGCTTCTAAGAGTTGCATTCTGGGTGTAGGAGATGCTGGTGATTGAAGGTAGCCAAGGTGAGGGACAGTGAGGGCTGATTACGATTGTGTCATTATGTGGTACATCTCAGAAAAGTGTGAAGACATGGAAACTCCGAGGAAGGAGAATGGGCCCCTCACAGTTTGAGATGTGGCTCCAAACAGCTGCACATGGATAAATCTGAACATCTGGGGGCAAAGCTGACATGAAGTAAGCCTTGAGCCTGGGTTCCATCTGTTACCTTTTCCTGATTTTTTTTCATCCCAAAGACTAAACAATAGCACCCATGTAAGAGCATACCTTTCACAATTCTGAAATCTCCAAGTGCCCTGTTAATTGGAAATTCACTCATCTTCCTTATCCTAGAACCAAAAACAGAAATAATATCCAAACCCTGCCCAAAAAACCCAGAATATCACGTGTTGTAACTAAAAACACTCAATAAACAAAGCCAGTCTCCTTGAGCTCCCTGGGGAATAATTGTCTCAGACTGCTTCTTTTCTTTCATTTGGTGAGAGAAAAGGCACAGACGTGCTAAGACTGTGTGGAGCTCATCTTGAAAGCATTAATTTTTCCAAACACCAATGTGCAGCTCCTATGCTTCCCCCCAAGCAGCAGCAGCTAGGGAGGAGGTGCCAAGGATACCCCTCCCTGCTTGTCTGCCTGTGGCAGCCACAAGGTTCCTGAGAAAGTGGTCATGGTACACCCTGGATAGAGTAGGAGAACATGGAAGGTAGAGGCCAAACACTGACCACCAATAACTGGTACAGGAAAGGGCTACTCAAGGTCTATAAGAACCTTGAAGACGTGGGGATAGATTCTCTCTGTTTTTTTGTTTTTTGTTTGTTTGTTTGTTTTTTTGAGACAGGGTCTCACTTTGTAGTTCAGGCTGACCCTGAGTCACTATATAGCCCAGGCAAGCCTCAAACTCAGCAATCCTCCTGCCTTTGCCTCCCAAGTGCTGGGATTACAGGCATGAGCCACCATGCTCAGCACTGTGGTATGTGGTACTAATAGTTCATGGTATTGTTGTATGTGGTTACCAGAGATAGAACTAGGGACCTTGGGCTTGGTAGGCAGGTGCCAAAACCACTGAGCTAAATCTCCGGCCCTAGGTTCTCATTTCTAAACTCGGTAGAGAGAAAAGAACCAGTACTTTGACCTTTTTCCAGGCCCTTTTCCTAGGGACCAAGCTGGCAATCAACCAAACTATATTCTTCCTTGTGCATCTCTTAACTATCTGAAGCCCTAGTAATCACATAGAAAGCTTAGTACTAGAAGGAGCTGGGCAGTTTCTGGGTAGTGGTCCTTAGATCATCTCCCTTTTTGTCCTCCTCACTTAGAGATGGAAATAGAGTCAATTAGGTCATCTATAGGTAATCTGTCTTTGTTGCCCCAAATCCATTCTTAACTCGAGCTGTTCACATAGGACAAGACACAACAAAATCATCCACTAAGGCAAGTAAAGGCCTCATCATCTGCTAACAAGCAGACTTAATAATTGGCCTGTCCCAGAAGCTCTGCCTGTTCAAACTAGGCATTCTCCAAGAAGGCCCCTACCACCAGGGCCTGAGTAATACTCAACAGCTTGCCAGAACTCCCAGGGATATCAGGGATCACACACACATGCTCAATGGATCACCACCAAGACTACAGCCAACTGCCTTACATGTCAATTCACCTACTGACTGGTTAAGCAAGATTGGCCAATTATTTCATGGCTTTGTGCCTTGCTTTTTTTTTTTTTTTTTTTTTGAGACAGGGTCTCACTTTGTAGTTCAGGCTGGCCCTGAGCTCACTATGGAGCCCAGGCAAGCCTGGAACTCAGCAATCCTCCTGTCTCTGCCTCCTGAGTGCTGGGATTACAGGCGTGAGCCACCATGCCCGGCACTGTGGTGTGTGGTACTGATGGCTGCTGGTGGGCGTGAGTCTCCACGCCCAGCATTGTATGTGGTTTCTGGGGATTGAACTCAGGACCTTGCGCTTGCGAGGCAGGCGCCGGAACCTCTGAGCTAACCCTCCAGCCCCTGTGCCTTGCTTTTTCATAAAATGAGTGGGATAATAGTATTTAAGTTAATAAATATAAAGGTGTTAGAATTTTACCTGTCACACAGTAGATACTATGTATGAATTTATGATTATGATTATCATTCTGATGATGATGTGACTGATCAGCCTTCACTTCTCAGGCAAAGCTCTCTTCCCTTGGACCATTGCATGTTTGTCCTAGGCTTTGAGACATTAATCCCCCTCCTGCCTTCATGAATTTCCTCGCTAACTTTCTGGTCTCCAGGAAGCCCTTCCTGGCAAATCCAGCTAGGCTGGGAATATGTTAGGACACACTGCACCCTGTACTTCTTCAGTTCTCTCCACATCTGTCTCCCCAACTAGGTCCTGCGCATGGTACATCCCTAGTGCTAGCAGAGAAAAATCAATCAATAAATATGTGCTGAATGAATAAAGGGGAAATAAATGAAGAGCAGCTTTCATGTGCTAGGTGGTTACTCTGTATTGCACCCCCTGAACTATACCTCAAAATAGGAACAGAAGCCTCCGGGTGCTCTCCACAAACTCACAGCATAACTAACAAAATTTCTATCTTCTAGGAATAATTCAAGATGAAAAGGGGAATGAGGCAGCCCTGCCTCAGCCCAGAAGTCCACCAGGAACCAGAAGGAAGGCGTCTCTCAGAAGAAAATACCAGTTCAGTATCCAGCAGCCACCAATTAAAGCATTCAAACTCAACAGTCACATACAACTTAATTTCAATTAGCTTTCCAACCTCCTAATAGTCAAATTGAACTAATGTATTAATTAATAGAAGAAATACTACTAATATTAATAACAAGAAACAGTGCTACTTAGGGTGATCTGCTTAACTTGAGCTGAGCAGCAGAAGCCTTGACACCGTTTATCATCCTTGTATGTAAAGAATAAACCCAGCTTCAAGGCTGTGAAAGACACCACTGCACCCACTCCTTCACACAGTGCCTTGCCACAGTCAAGAGATCCTGTAGACTGCAAAAGGAGAACAATTCACTCATTTTATATCACTTCTTGCTTCCTGTAGTACTCGCTACTTTTTGTTAGTTTTATTAGTTTTAAAAAAAAGAAACACCAGATGTTAAAGGAATATTTCTTATTTTGTCTACTTGTTTCTTTTGAAGCAGAAACAGCACCACCATCCTACTCCCCAAAATAAAGCTGCTGGTGGGATTCCAGAGCTCTACTTGACTATCACTTTGCCTAAGCCTTTGATGGCTCAGACTCACTGAAAGAAGAAAAGGAAACAAAACTACTTATAGTAAGAAACAGCTAAAACAATGCTTCCCTTGGAGATTACATCACAGAGGTGATGATGTTTTCCAACTTAAAAGTAGAATAACACAGAATCCTTTCCTCAATGAAAATTCCAAGCCTGGCCACATCCAGAAAGACAATGATGCCCCTAGGGAGGAAAGGGCTCCAGAGCACACTTCCCAGTGAGAGGCCATTCCAGAGCACACGACCCTAAGCAGATGTATATAATGACCACACAATTGCTGTGCATTCCCATCCTCCATTCTCCTCCCTAGGGCTGAAGTTCCACCGTCACTACCATTTCAAGGATCATGTGTGGCACATCTTTGAACAAATTCTAACTCTGGAATAAAAGTGAGTTGGAGATTGTTCATTGTTTCAATTCTTCTAAGAGAGGATGCAGACTATGCCAGTAAAGCTGTGACTGGACAATGTCTTTTCCTACAAGAACTAGACAGAGCACATGTGGGATAGCCATCTGTCAGTGCACACACCTCCTGTAGATGTATCTGTGTGAACACACCTCCACATGTGGTGACAGAAATGGGAAAAGTGAGTTTGGGTAACACTGGAAATAAAACCCTTAAGTTTGTCACTAAGGTAGCCATGCTTCTGCTGTCAGTGCGGTTCCCTGGGAAACCAACCGAATTGAAAACATATAGGCAACAAGGACAACTGGGAATAGTTAGCTTATTTCTTTCCTGTATATTTGAAACTGAATACACTCTTACATGGAGGTACATAAACACATTCTCATTAAAGTGTTACTGGGGTCTATTTTAAATGATACTCACCCTGAGGCAATATGTGCTGTCCTCATTTACCTCTACAACAGGCCCATGAACAGGAGGGTCATAGAACATGTGTCTGGGTTTCTCTGTGGCCTTAAACATCTTCCACTTATAGAAAAGATGGTGAAAAATCAATGGAATGAGAGCATAAAGGGCCTAAAGAGTGTTTGTTAGGCGAATGCAATGAGCTTTGGGTGGGTCTGTATGGTGGCTCCAGAGAGCTCTTCTATTGCTGTGTTTTGCTTTTTAACATTTCACTTCCTTAGATGCTGAGATCAAAGATAGGCTTATAATATGGGCAAATGATCACCAAAGTAAAAATGTAAAACATATCTCTGCAGATTTGAACAACAAGTCAAAATTAACAAGAACAAATCTTATATCAGAGATCTACATTTTAAAACAAATGTGTATGTGTGTGACTCATCTAGCACGTCCTAATTTTCTGTATTTACTCTAGAGAAACTTGTACAAGGGCACAAGGAGATGTGCTTGTTCACAAAATCTTAAAGGTGTACTGTTTATAATGGATTTTTTTGTGTTGGGGTTTGTTATTGGAGACAGGGTCTCACTATGTAATTCAGGCTGGCGTCGGACTCATGGTGATTCTCCTACCTCAGTTCTGGGATTACAGTTATGTGCCATGACACCTAGCTATATAAGTCTTTAACAATGAAAAACGCAAACATTTTTAGAAGAATTGCTAAGAAAACACAATGAGAAGACATTATCCAGAAGATTTCTAAGATACATCATAAAAAGAAACGTTGCAAACCATACATAAAGTATGATATGCTAACCTCAGGTACACACAAATTTACAAATTTCTGCAGATAAATGCAGATATATATAAATACATTGACATATCTGGAAAGATTTCAACTGTCACCAGGGTCTGCCTTCAGACAAAGTTCATACGGACTTCAAACACTGGCTTTACCATTAACATGTGAAGTTCAGAATGTATTTTTTGTTAAATTTGCATAATTAAGCCTGTTTTTCTTACACTAACATCTTGCTGTTACCTTTGAGGGGGAAAAAACGTTCAAAAATATAAAGAAGGGAACAAATTCTTTGGCTTCTCATTACCACAAACTTAAGGCAAGTCAGCAGTGTTGAAAGATTCCAAAAAGCTAACTCATGCTACACAGGGTGCAGCAGACATTTGCTGTCTGGATAGCTTGCAAGCACCAGGAATTACTGGACTGATCATGCCTGGAGCACTGTGTTGGATCCAATTCTGGCAGCATGATTAGGCAAAGACAAAGCAGAATGCAACCAGAGGAAATAAAAGGCCATGGGAGTCTAAAAAATATGACATAATAATGATTGAAGAAACTGTGACTGTTTAACATCAAGACAAGAAGATTACAGACAGGCACACGTGTTTCTTCAAATATTTGAAGGGTTATTATATAGACAGTAAGGTTAGTATAAATTTATCTAAAGGCTCAGATAAATAAATACAAATGATTTTTCTATTAAAAATAAATTTAGCCGGGTGTGGTGGCTCACGCCTGTCACCCCAGCACTCAGGAGGCAGAGGCAGGAGGATTGCTGAGTTCGAGGCTTGCCTGGGCTGCATAGTGAGCTCAGGGCCAGCCTGAAGTACAAAGCAAGACCCTGTCTCAAAAAAAAAAAATTTAAAAGAACTATTCTACCTAAAAATAATGAATGCCAACAAAATTGTCAGGTAAGATCATGAGATCCTTGTTATTAGAGGTATTCAAATAAACTGTATAGAAAATGTGTTGGGTTTCATTTAAAGAAAAACTATCGAATCTTTAAGATCTCCAACAACTCTAATGTTCTGTGATCCCACAGTTTGGGTGCAAAATGATCTTTCAGTATGTACCCCCCCACAACTCCAAATCCCACAGGTGGTGTACTCTGCCACCAGGTGGCAGTAGATGACTGGTAGACTGGGACCTAAATGTTAGGTGTGGCCTAAAAAAATTATCGCAGTGTTCTAATATTGGAAAGAGTGGACTCAAAAGTGGCCCCTTTCAGAGGAACAAGAAAGTACAACTCACAATCATTCTAATTGTACCATTACAATGATTCCTAATCTGGGTGCCTTCCTCCGTAAATTCCTTTTGTGTGAGGTCTACAGGGACACCCTTATCTTCTGTGGCCTCTTCTCTGGTGTCACATTTCCTGACTTGCATTTGATCCCTGAGTCTCCTCTCAATCCAAACACCTCCTCTCCTTCCTTTACAGTTGCGTATTACGCCTGCTACTACAATCTTTCTTCCTGACCCAAGGAGAAGCAGCAACAGGAGGGTCAGAGAACTCCAGCCATTTCCTGCTTCCAGCTTTCCTGCCCTACATTCGTGCAGCTGAAGCCACATTAGAGTGAGCAACAGAATGGGTTCCACCCTGACAGCCTGAGGTTATACAATTTTCTTCCCTAACAAAATACTCTCCTACCTGTCCCAAAGAAAAATATTGCCTTTTGGGTTGGGTGCTGCTCAGAATTTGAATACAATCAACAAACCTTCTCCCTAAAACCTTCAACCAGTTACAAATCATTTCAGAAAGCCTGGTACACAGGAAGTATTCAGTAAGAGCTTGCAAGTAAATAAACAAGCATTTGCATTGTTGCGAATAAACCAGAGCTTATAAATTGAGATTTAAAGTAGTTCCATCAAAATAAAACACATTCCTAAACCAAGACAGTACATACTGATCTTTCCCATCTCGGAGTAAATAACCTTCTCCTCCAAGAAGCCCTCAGAATGTAGCACTCTGCCCTTCCCATCACAGCTATGTCCCTACCTGACCACCTTGTACCTGCTATCACCCTCCTCACCGCACCCTTCAGTGGCTTTTCTACCAATACATGTCTTATTATAATGTATGATCCATAAAGACTCAAATTATACGTGGTCCTTTTACCCATAAATTACCCTCAATACAGTAGGATCAAGCAAATAACTTTGAGACTATTATAAATGCAGATTTTATCAATTAACCATTAGTTTGGAGCCCAAGTCCAGGCAGCTGTTTCACTGAGGTTAACCTCAATTCCACAAACATTTTGGGAATGTCTTTTGTGTCTGGTATGGCACAGGATGAGTCAAGCCCAAGTCCTGTCCACAAAGAATACAGCAAACAAGAAGTCAAGACAAGTACACAAGTACTTACAAGGCAAAGTATATGTTGGAAACCCCAGAAAGGATGCATATTAGACAATAGAAACCCAGGGCTAAGACACAGAGACTACCAAGTAGTTCTAGTAACTAGAGCTAAACCTGTGGGACAAATAATAGGAGTCCAGAGTTCTGAAGTCCTTGAAATATATTAATATGTGCCAAGTTCAGAGCTTTACCTTCATGATCTCATTTGTTCCTTGAAACAATTGTCCATAAAATTTCCCTGTTACACAGAAGGAAACAGGCAGAGCTAGGACCCCCACTGAGCCTAGCCTAATAACCACAGCAGCCATGCTACAGTGCTCTGGACTGCCTTGTTAAAGAGTTGTTACTTTAGCCAATATGGATCCACTTTGAGGATCCATCCCAAGGTTCAAGCTTAGGTGGCTGGGAAGATTAGTCAGATGGTGATGAGCAGAATATTTGGAAGAAGTTAGGTTTAAGCTTACTGCAGTTGTCCCAAAGTTACCTGCCTGAAACTCCTGATCTGGAAGAGTGGTAGCCGAACTGGCAAGGGGGCTCAATATTGAGGAATTCCAGAGGAAAAGCAGACAGTCAAGGATGATCTCAATGTGTGTAGATGGAAGGAAGGGAATTGGAAGTGGCTCAGCACATGTGCATGCTATAGGAAAAAGTAGAAGTGAAGGTTTAACAGCTTTATGTCCTTAGGAGCTTCCCAGCTCTAACTCTGCCAAAGGCTAATGAACTCCCTAGCTGTCATCTACTGTATCCAGGGTAAATGAGCCGCAGTCACTCACAAAAACAAAGGAGCAACATGCAATTATGTTCATCCAGGTCTCCCCTCCTATGGCCTGTCGTCCTCAGAAAAGAATACCTATTCCCAAGCCAGCCTGAGGAGTTAGAGCACCCAGGAAGGAATTCTGAGTCCTTTACCTGCCCTGGTATCCTTAGACCCAAGGCTTAACTTCTCTTAAACTCACTTCCCTCTTCTGTAATACAAGGAGTAAGAACTAGAAGCTGCACAATGGAAGCACATGGGCCAACTCATCTGCAAATGGATTTTGTTTTACTAGCACAATGCTATTTAGTTTTAATTAGCTTCCACACTTAAAATCAGGCCATTTCACAAAGAAATATATTTGAAGTCCCTCTGGAAACAGACTTGGTGACATGGGGTGCACATCCCTATATGGCATCAATCAGCTTGAGCTGAATAGCCCCTGGGGAGGGGGGTCTCCAGTTTGCTATAGTTCCTACCATCACCCACAGCTCCATGAAAGTTGGCCGCTCATTGCCTACACCTGAGCCATTTCAATCATGCTCATTAGCCTCTGTAGGCACCCAAGTTCACAGTTCCTGGAGATCTGTGGACCTTCAAGTTCTGACTGGCCTAACATACGAACAACTTGGGCTAATTAGGTTAATGAAAGATTCATCTGCCCCTTGTTATGCATAGCTTGTACTCAGGCAAACATCCAGATTTCAGCTGTATTGACTCACTTGGAACCAGCCTTTAGGAACCAATCCAGTTCATAAGTCAAGGCTCCACTGTACTATATCATTGCAAAGCTCAGGAATTGTGTGCTGTAAACTAAACACAGAGGAGTGGCAGTAAACCCCCCAGAATGGAGGATGTAGGCTTCTCAAAAGAGTAGAGGTTTTCTGAAGCTGAAAAAGGTTCATTAACACATGTGTGTCAGGCCTGCCCACTCCTCCCATACCCCACCAAGAAGGCACAAGGCCAGATGACATCACCCTTGGACAGTCAGAGAAACCCCATCATGAAGCAATTTGCTTTCCCAGCCACTCTAATTTAACAATTAGCTTAACAACCCTGGTCAGGCATTCGCTGCTAGAGCAGGAAGTGATCCTGATTGGTAGCAGCTTTAACCTAGAAGCCTTAGGCAGGACCCCTCATCCCTATTGCCTTTGCATTACCTGGCCCTTCATCTTCTGCTCATAAGCACAAATATTCTAAATCTCTCCAAAGAGGTTCCATTTCTTGAGCCTCCCAATTAGACTCCTTGGAAACTCTCCAGAACCCTAAATCAGTTTCTCCTGCTGCCACCTTGGCCATTTGCTATCAGGCCTGCAGAGTCCCCACCCACCCCCATCTCAGGAAACACATCAGGCCAGGAAGCTAGAGTCAATCATTTCCCTGACCCTTTGGGAGCTGGACTGTGGAAGGGAAGCTCATGCACGGGCCACGCTGCAGATGGAAGAGTACCTTTCATGAGGATGGTAGCAATGGGACATTCTGGGTACAAATCCTGCCAGAGAATAAGCCTTTGGAGCTGACTCTGCCCTCACCTTGGACAGCACTCTCATTCCCTCTGCATTTGCCAAGGGCCCTGGGGAAGAATGCACAGCTCTTCCTCCTCCACCTTGTCCTGCTCCTGCCCTTAACTCCTCTCTGGAGCTCGGCCCTAAACATGAATGCTAAATTTCAGAGAGAGAGAGAGAGAGAGACAGAGAGAGAGATGGATTATTAAAAGGAGATCTAAAAGAAAAGTTTATAAAGGCACAATTCCACAGAAACATGGAGGCTATTTTAAAATACAGTATTAGAATTCCAGGATAGATGGGGTGAGGTCAGAGACCAAAATAGCAGATCCTCAAAGAGGAAAGCATCCCTGCATGACTAGATGGAAATTTCAGAGAGACCATGGAGGAAGAAATGCATGTAAAAATGGAACAACCACCTAGGAAATTAATCAGACCAAAAATAAAACTGAGGGATGCCAAGGTCAATCATGGAACATTATTTTATTTCACCAAAGCAAACTGATGAGATGAATTATCAATGAAACCAGTTGGTGATGCTCCTGGTACAAGACATATCCTGAGAATTAAGATCCTTCCCAATTTGCCCTCCTCAGTGGACAGGAAAGAGGTCAGCATTGAGCTTGCAGCCAGCACAGGGAACCTGACTGACAAGTGAGGTGTAAATAAATTACCAGGACCATATGGCATCCACCTGGGAATCCTAAAGGAATTCAAGGGTGAAATTGTAGAGCTGCTGCCCAAAATGTAACCTCTGATTACAAAGTCACTCATGCTCCAGCACTGGCAAAATGCCCACAGAAGCCCCATTCATAAGAAAGGACAAGGAAGAATTCTCATTTTCAAACCAGGAAAGCTGGAAAAATAGATATTAAGGACAGACCTATATGTACGTAAGGAGACATGACTTAGAGGAAAAGACCAGGTGGTGCTTGGAAGACTGAACAATGTATATGTGAGTTTTTGAGAGAGTAAATATGAAGTAAATAGAATCTGTGAGTATTTATAATGTAATTTTCCAGGAATCTATTAGCAAGATACTATAGTAAAAAAATTTTAAACTAGCTAATTATAAGAAAAACACGTTTTTCAGAGAACTAACTTGTAGGCCTGAAATGAGAAAGAGATAGGGAGAGGGAGGGGGAGGGCAAGGAGAGTGAGGGGAAAGGAGAAGGAGGAAAGAGAAGGAAGGATGAGGAGCAGGAGAAGGAAGAGAGGAGTGTTTTGTACATTTAAAGCCTTAAGAACCACATTAACCAACTGTAATGTGTGTACCCTATTTGATCTCAGCAAAATAAGCTTTAAAAATAAAAAGAATAAACTGTCACTTCTCCAAATGGAGAAATAAAAATGAGGGATATTAAGGCATCAACAGTAGAACCGGTCTTACATAACATTCTTAGAATCTGTAGAGAAGTGCATCTACACTCTTCCAAGCTGAAAAGAGAAAGACTATGGAAATAATAAAAAGCTCTTTTTGGGTTCTAAGATTGATAAAAATCACAGCTGAGATTTAGTTTGATGGTTCTATTTACCTCATGACAGTTCTTTAGCCTCTTATCCAGAGGAGAAGCATAAGGAGGGCTCTCCATTACCTGGATCTTAAAACTGTAGGCTCTGGAACCTACATATGTCTGGAAAATAGCAGCAGACCTAGATTAACCTCACATAGAACGCTTTTCACTAGACTATCAGAAAGAGTGTCCATTGCATTTGGCCACACCCTGATCACTCAGGCCTGTCATGTACCTTCCCTTCTTCTTCAACAGCACCATCCATTCAATTAATGGAAGTCAGCATTATAAATCCAGGAATGACATTCATTAAAAATTTCATCTGATGTTATGAAACAAGACTTCTAAAAACAAGCAAGAGTGTGGCTGGATTTACCTGTTCCATTAGAGTAATTTTCATTACTGTGCCTTTACCTTGGACCAAAAACCAGGAGTTTACTATTGAAGTGAACTCAGCTTAGTGTTGAGTAAGCTCAGTATTCCAATCCACTCCCCTGTAACTTATCCTATCTATCTATTCTAATTCTGCCTCCTCTAACATAGGTGACTGCCACACAGTGACAGGTCCATGCATTATTATCATTTGAGTCCAGTAAATCATTCAACACAAGGAATAATACACCTTATGCCCCACAATCTTCCCATAGCCATCTGGGACCTTAAAACTGATTCTATCATTTGGGGACTAACATGAAGACCTTGTTAGAGAAGTCAGAAATTTTTGTTCTACGTTGCGTCACCTGCTAAAGTGTGTTCTGATATAGTGTCTATGTCCGTGAGCTCAAAGGCTGGCTCTAATTACCAATGAAATGAATTCTGGAGACAAATAGGTATAATTAAGTTTATCTCATGTTTTATGTCATTATTAGATTAACAAAAATTTCTACCTTTGTGCAGAGGGGTTTTATTTGAGAAAAAGCATGGTTAATAAATTGCATTTTCATACAGCCCTATAACCATGATATTGCAAAAATAACATGCATTTGAGCCGGAGGGTTAGCTCAGTGGTTCTGGCACCTGCCTCGCAAGTGCAAGGTCCTGAGTTCAATCCCCGGTAACCACATACAATGATGGGTGTGGTGACTCACACCCACCAGCCATCAATACCACATACCACAGTGCCAGGTGGTGGCTCACACCTGTAATCCTAGCACTTGGGAGGCAGAGACAGGAGGATTGCTGAGTTCTAGGCTTGCCTGGGCTACATAGTGAGCTCAGAGCCAGCCTGAACTACAAAGCGTGACCCTGTCTCAAAAAAAAAAACCTGCCTCAGGCACCCTCAAATTCAGCAGTTCTGCCTCTGCCTCCCGAGTGCTGGGATTATAGGCATGAGCCACCACACCGGACATTGTGGTGTGTGGTACTGATGGCTGGTGGGCATGAGTCACCATGCCCGTTATTGTTGTATGTGGTTACCAGCTATCAAATTCAGGACCTTGTGCTTACTAGGCAAGCACCAGAACCACTGTGCTAAATCTCTAATTCAAAAATAAGCACCTTTTAAAAAGTAAACTTTATTAAGTCACAAAAAAGTTTATATCAAAGGGCAACTCTAGAGAACAGTTGTGGAATGCTTATAAAGAGTGTGGTACATTAGCTAGTGCATAACAAATACTCAGGAGATATTACCTAGTAGTAGCAATACCTTCCTAAACAGAAGATCTATTCTTTTCTTGATTTGCTTAAAGTGTAGCTTTTAAAACACTGCTATTTTCTCCCCACAGCCACACCAGCATTTATCGTTGGTTGATTTTCTGATCGCAGCCATTCTTTGTGGAGTGAGATGGAATCTCAATGTTGTTTTCATTTGCATCTCTCGAATGACCAGAGATGTTGAGCATTTCTTCATATGTTTCTTGGCTGCTTTGACTTCTGCCTCTGAGAAGTGTCTGTTCATTTCGGTTGCCCATTTTTGAATTGGGTCTTTAAACTTGGGGAGGCTGATCTGTTTGAGTTCTTTATATATTGTCGATAATAGCCCTTTGTCTGATACACAGCTAGTAAAGATTTTTTTCCCATGTTGTTGGTTGTCTTCTAGCAGTGCCAGTGACTTCTTTGGCTGTGCAGAAGCTTTTCAGTAGAATGAGATCCCATTTGTTG
>PVIC010035707.1:0-18919 GCA_004025085.1 Thryonomys swinderianus
CATTTAAATAGCCATATATAGTATGGGCTTATTTTCCCAAAGTCCTTATTTCTTCCTGATTTTCCCTGAATCTTATGTTCTAAGAATTTTATTTTATTTTTCCTAGACTCCTTCCTCTTTTTCCTTACCTTTGTGCCATTTACATGTGTTTGTAGTGAGGGGAGAGTTTGGGGGTGTAAGGGGTTGCCCAGGGTCCAGTGTATGCTGATGAGGCATACGGTAGACTAAGCTTAGGAATGGTTATCATACTACTGGTGTAAGTTCAGTCATGTGAATATTCCTTCTACAAGTGAATCTGAGGTGCTAAGTCTATATCAGTGCCTTGGAAGAAGGGAAAAGGGATTTGAGGAATAAGTGATCTTTCTTGAAGGAGGTCAGGTAAGGTTTTTAGCTCATTCTATATTTTCCTTCCTATGCATGGAGAAAGAAGAGGAGAGACTTATTATTTGATAAGTACACCATTGCCTTTGATTCTTTTAATTTTGACTTTTTATCTTTTTTTTTTTTGAGATGGGGTCTCGCTTTGTATTTCAGGCTGGCTCTGAGCTCACTATGTAGCCCAGGCAAGCCTCAAACTCAGCAATCCTCCTGTCTCTGCCTCCTGAGTGCTGGGATTACAGGCATGAGCCACCATGCCCGGCAATCTAGGTATATTTTAAATAGTATTAAAATATGTGAACCAGGGCTTGCCATGGAATATATTGAGTCTCTATTTCCATAGCAGTTTTTTTCTAAAACAAGCCAAGGCCCCAGTAGAAAGCATTGTGGGGAAGCCAGATGCTTTTTTGTTTCCTGGGGACTACACTAGTGCTGTATGCATGCCTCTGAACCAAACCCTGCAGTCAAAGAAATTAAAACCAGAAGAGATATTGGCTTGGAAAAGCTGCAGCTATTTTGCTACTGACTAGAACCTGTTCCTGCTGTGGGTCAACACATGTTACCTGAGAATGAAGCCAATAGATGGGAGACCAGACATGAGGGAAACTGGGTCCTATTGCTTTATTTGAACCTATTTTTCCAGCTATGTCTAAAATGAATCCACCTGTTGATTTTTACAGTTCTTTGAATTCATTAACTGCCCTTTAGTTTCACCTGGTTTGGGTTGGATTTTTATCACTTCAGATCTGTCCAGCTTATCCTATGGAGAAGACAGGAAAAAAATTTTGGACAAGAAGGATAGTGGGAAGTCTTTTTGTTTTCCCCAAACTCATCTGATATATCATTTTTGTTTTGTGCGTAATAGCAGTCCTACTCATAATAAATTATGATTCCAGTCAAGAACCATTTGGAAACACTGTTCCCAGGCACATACATGCATGGTGTCATCACAAAACCAAAGTCTCATTTTTTTCAAAGCTGATATCTTTTTTAGATTTATGGAAGGGAAGTGGAGGTAAAACCACATTTTAGGGCTAAATTCTCTCCTTCAATATATACTACTTCCTCATTAAATGATTTTTTTTCACTTCCTTGTATCCTTCAGGCTCATAACAGCAGTTGTATCGATCTAACTACCTATTAAGAAATTGCATGATTTTTTCCCCCTCACAATTATGTTTGCATTGGCTCTGTCTCTGGTTTACTTTTGCTGTCCTTTTCTACTGTGTTTACCACCGTTTGCAAATACCCAACTCAAATGTCATTGTTAGCCAT
Organism: Thryonomys swinderianus; assembly: GCA_004025085.1. Taxonomy (NCBI): domain Eukaryota; kingdom Metazoa; phylum Chordata; class Mammalia; order Rodentia; family Thryonomyidae; genus Thryonomys; species Thryonomys swinderianus. Next base: position 1,654 of record PVIC010035707.1, read on the forward strand.
TTTCAATGCTATTGAGGCATGAAGAGGCTCCCTCCTCTGTATATGTTCCTCCTGGATTTGTTTCCATGGTGCTGATGTAGTAAGCATGAGGGAGACCAACACTTCCTTTTTTTTCTTTTTACCTCAGGACTGAACAGTTCCTAAGAATTTTGACAATCACTTTTAGAACCAAAAAAGTCCGGGGGAAAACCTGGAACAAGTTTGTTGCCCTATGTATCATTCCTTTAAAGCTCCTATTTCATATATGAATTCCTTGAGACAGTGGATACAAGCTTGAAAATTTGAGTCAGAAAGAATTTTTTTTTAAGTTTAATATATATATATATATATATATATAAAATGTACATTTTGTTGGTACATTATATATACACCTCACGATTACACTCCACATTCAGAATTTGTACCAGTATATGAACAACTTAATTCTCATTTTCTCCCTCCCCTATCTACCCGCCCGTATACACAAGCATTGTTTTCTTTTTTTAACCATCAATTTATTCTTTCTTGAATATTTACCCCTAAGCCCCATTACCCTTTGAATATTTACTATTTCACAATATCAACCATGCATTCTGGAACATATTTATTACTTCAGTTTCTCATATCAGAGAAAATATATGATATTTGCACATCTGTGACTTATTTATTTCACTTAGGAGTATGTTGTGAAGGTACGTCCACTTGAGTTTAAATGACTCAATCTCAGCATTCTTTATGGCATAGTAATACTCAATTTTATAAAAAAAAAACGTCTTTTTAAAAATTTAATTTAATTTAATTTTTTGAGTCAGGGTCTCGCTGTGTAGTTGAGGCTGGCTCTGAGCTCACTATGTAGCCCAGGCAAGCCTTGAACTCAGCAATCCTCCTGCCTCTGCCTCCTGGGTGCGGGGATTATAGGCATGAGCCACCACACCCAGCATTGTAGTGTGGTACTGATTGCTGATGGGCGTGAGTCACCATGCAATATATCATTGTATGTGGTTACCGGGAATCCAACCAGGGACCTTGTGCTTGCTAGGCAGGTGGCAGAACCACTGAGCTAAATCTCTGGCCCTCCACATCTTTATCCAGTCTAGAGTTGATGGGCATTTGGGTTGTTTCCATGACTTAGCTATCACAAACTGAGCTGTTATGAACATGGGTGTGCATAAGTCACTGTGATAGGGATCTTGTAATTCTTTTGTATATATCCCCAGTAGGGGAATTGTAGGGTTAGATGGGACCTCTGATCCTAATTTTTGAGGAATCTCTACACTGATCTCCATAATAGTTATATTAGTCTACCTTCCCACCAACAGTGGAAAGGGCTCCTTTTTCTCCACAACCTCACCAGCATTTGTTCCAGGCTAATTTCGAGATAGCAGTCATTCTTTGTGGAGTGAGATGAAATCTCAGAGTTGTTTTCATCTGCATCTCTCAAATGGCCAGTGACGTTGAACATTTCTTTATATACTTCTTAGCTTCTTTTACTTCTTCCTCTGCAAAGTGTCTGTTCATTTCAGATGCTCATTTTTGAACTGGGTCTTTAAATTTGGGGGTACTGATTTTTTTAAGCTCTTTGTATATTCTAGATAGTAGCCCTTTGTCTGAGGAATTGCTGGTAAAGATTTTTTTCCCATATTGTTGGTTGCCATTTTGTTCTGCTGATGGTTTCTTTTGCTGTGCAGAAGCATTTTAATAGAAAGAGATCCCATTTGTTGATTTCTTCTGCTAGTTCTCATGCTATAGAGGTTTTGTTCATAAAGTCTTTCCCAAAGCCAATGTCTCCAAGAGTTAACCTGTTTTGCAGCAGGTTTAGTGTCTCAGTTTTAATACTTAGGTCTCTCATCCACTTTGATTTTCGTTTAGTACCTGGTGAAAGAGATGGATATAGCTTCAGTCTTTGGCAGGTTGAAACCCAGTTTTTCCAGCACCATTTGTTAAAGAGGCTATCTTTCCTCCACTGAGGATGTTTGTCTCCTTTGTCAAAGATGAGGTGGCTTAGTGTATCTGTCATTGTTTCTGGATCTTTGAATCTATTCCACTGAATCTCAGGTCTGTTTCTTTGCCAGTACCATGTCATTTTTATCATAGTGGCTTTGTAGTAAAGTTTCAAGTTGGGAAAGGTGATACCCCCTGCCATATCCTTGTTTTCTAGAATTGCTTTTGCTATTCTAGGTCTCTTGTGGTTCCAGAGGAATTTTTGGATGCTTTTCTCTAGATCTGTGAAATATGCTGTTGAGATTTCAATGGGAATTGCATTGAATCTATATAGTATTTGTGGGAGTAAAACCATTTGATGATGTATGATGAGTATCATATCATCAGCAAATAATGACAGTTTAACTTCTTTTCCTATCTTTATTCCTTTTATTTCTTTTGATTGCCTAATTGCAATGGCTAATGTTTCTAGCACTATATTGAACAGGAGCGGTGACAGTGGACATCCTTGTCTTGTTCCTGATCTTATTGTGAAACATTTCAGTTTTTGACCATTTAGGATGATGCTGGCTGTTGGTTTCTCATAAATAGCTTTTATTAGGTTGAGATGCAGTCCATCTACTGTGAGTTTCTGTAGGGTTTTGATCATGAATGGGTGTTGGATTTTGTCAAATGCTTTCTGTGCATCTATTGAGATGACCATATGGTTTTTGTCTTTGAGTCTGTTGATATAGTGAATAATGTTTATTGATTTACATATGCTGAACCTTCCTTGCATCCCTGGGATGAATCCAACTTGGTCAGGGTGTATGATCTTCTTTTTTTTTTTGTAGACAGGGTCTCACTTTGTAGTTCAGGCTGGCTCACTATGTAGCCTAGGCAAGCTTTGAACTCAGCAATCCTCCTGTCTCTGCCTCCAGAGTGCTGGGATTACAGGCGTGAGCCACCACGCCTGGCACTGTTGTATGTGGTATTGGTTGTTGGTGGATGTGAGTCTCCATGCCCAGCATTGCATGTGGTTACTGGGTATCAAACTCAGGGCCTTGAGCTTACGAGGGAGGTGCTGCAACCACTGAGCTAACCCTCCGGCCCTGTATGATCATCTTGATAATTCTCTGTATTCTGTTTGTATCTTGTTGAGGATTTTTACATCAGTGTTCCTTAGGGAGATTGGCTTGCAGTTCCCTTTTTGGGTTAAGTGTTTTTCTCCTTTTGGAATCAAGGAAATGGTTGCTTCTAGGTATGAATCTGGGAGTACTGCTTCCCTTTCAATTTCATTAAATAGTTTGAGAAGTAGTGGTACTAACTCTCTGAAAGTTTTGTAGAATTCAGCAGTAAAGCCATAAGGACCTAGACTTTCCTTTGTCAGTAGATTTTTTATTACATGTTCAATTTCATAAATTGATATTGGGATATTTAACATTTTTACATCCTCTTCATTCAGCTGTGGAAGTTCGTTTGTGCCTAAGAATCTTTCCATTTCTTCTACATTTTCCATCTTATTAGAATGCAAATTTTCAAAGTATGTGTTTATTGTCCTCTGGGCTTCCATTGGATAGGTGGTGGTGAATTCCCCTTTTTCCTTCCTAATAGCATGGATTTGAGCCTTTTCCTTCCTTTGTTTGATTATGTTAGCTAGGAGTCTGTCAATTTTGTTAATCTTTTCGAAGAACCAACTCTTGAATTTATTGATTTTTTTTTTTTTTGGTATGGTTCTCTTAGTCTCTATTGCATTAGTTTCTGCCTTGATCCTTGTAATTTCCTCCCTAGTATGAGCTTTGGGTTTGTTTGTTCCTCTTTTTCTAGTAGCTTGAGGTTTAGCATTATGTGGTTTATATGAGCTTGCTCTACTTTCCTGGTAGGGATTTACTGCTATGAATTTCCCTTGTATAACTGCTTTCATTGTATCCCATAAATTCCTGTAAGTTGTACTAGGATTATCATTTAATTGTATAAACTGTTCAATTTCTTTCCTGATTTCTTCTGTGATCCATTGCTTGGTGAGCAGAATATTATACAATTTCCATGTATTTGTGAGTGTCTTGGGATTTCTTTTGCTATTCAGCTCCAGTTTCATGTCATTATGGTCTGACAGTATACAGGGGATAACTTCAATTCCTTTGCACCTACTTAAATATGTTCTGGAGAATGACCCATTGGTAGCTGAGAAGAATGTATATTCTGATTTTGTCAGATGAAATACTCTGTAGGCATCTATTAAGTCCATTTGTGCAAAGGTTTGGTTTAGTTCAAGTATTTCATTATTGATTTTTTTGTCCAGTTGATCTGTCTAGTTGTGACAGTGGAGTATTTAAGTCCCCAACTACTACTATATTAGTGTTTATCAGGGTTTTCATATCTGTTAATATGTTTTATATAGCTAGTTGTATTAGAATTTGGTGCATCCATATTTATGAATGTCATCTCTCTCTCTTGGATGGTTCCCTGTACAAGGATGTAGTGTCCTTCTTTGTCTCTTCTAATTTTTGGTTTAAAATTTATTTTGCCTGCAAATAGGATAGCCATTCCTGCTTTTTGCAGTTTCCTGTCACCTGGAGTATTGTATTCCATTCTTTTACTTTCAGTCTGTGGTTTTCTTTATGAATTAGGTGTGTTTCTTGTATGCAGCATATTGTAGGATCTTGTTTCTTAATCCATTCTGCCAGTACGAATCTTTTAATTGGCCCATTGAGGCCATTAATGTTGATGGTTATGACTGATGTGACCTGACTAATACCTGTCATGGTGTTATCCTATTCTTGACTCTTTTTCTTTGCTTTCCTCCTTTCCACTCAGTTTCATGTCTTGCTCACGAAATTCACTCTACTAGGTCTCATGAGTTTATGACCTTCATTTTTTTTCTCCAAGACATTCTTTAAAATGTTTTGGAATGCAGGTTTTGTCATTGAGAAATTCTTCAGGTGTTCTTTGTCATGAAAATATCTTATTTCTTCATCGATTTTGAAAGATAGTTTTGCAGGACACATTAATCTAGGTTGGAAGTTGTTTTCCTGCAATTTTTGAAACACTTCCCTCCAGGCTCTCCTTGCATTGAGCATTTGCATTGAAAAGTGCGCTGTGATCCTGATAGGCTTTCCTTTGTATGTGTTTTTTTTTTTTTCTAGTTGTTTTCTGTATTTTGTTCTTTTGTTGGATATCTGGAACCTTGATCATTATATGCCTGGGTGTAACTTTTTAATATCATGGGCCTTTGGAGTCCTATATGTCTCATTTATCTGTATGTCCAATTTTTATTCTTTTCCTGTGAAGTTTTCTGCTATTCTATCTGTAAACAGTTTTTTTATGTTTTATGCACTTTTTCTTCACTGACTCCGATCAGCCTTATGTTATTCTTCTTTGAGTCATCTAGGAGCTGTTGGGTTGATTTCTCATGGTCCCTTGCCATTTTCCGTAAGTTATTCTTTTCCTGATCATTGGCTGTAAGCCTGTCTCCTAGGTCTGAAATTCGGTTTTCTGCTGCATTCATCCTACTTAGCAAACTTTCATTCTCGTTTTTGATCACTTGAACCTCTGCTTGAAGCTCTTTATAATGTTCCATTGCTTTTGTTATCTGAGCTTCTATGATGTTCCTGATCTCTTCTTTAATGAAGTCCTTTACTGTGGACAGCATCTCTGTTTTTAATCTCAGAGATCAGTTCTGATTTTCTTATTAGTAGACCTGCTTTTGTTACCAGTTCAGAGAGTCCCAGAGATCCAGCTTCATTTTGCTCCACTTCCCTTTTCCCTGAATTCCCCTGAGGTGGTGATCTTTGTGCCTGGGTTCTTGAATTTTTTCTCATATCTGTTGTGATAGCAAACCCTGTAAATCACTGCACAACCAAAGTGGTGCTTATCCAGACTGGTGCAAACAGGGATGGAGCTCCCTCGAGGCTTCTGGCCTGAGTCCAATGCCAAGTAGGCTAGAAATGCCTGGAGTGGACGGATGTCTCATGGTGCAGCTAGCCTGGTTCCAGTGGCAGGCAGGCTGCTTGCAGGTGGAGGAATTCACTGCGTGGTCTCTGTGAGGTTTACCCAGACCTGCCTGGGTGGATGGAGTTCCCTGGATCACCTGGCCTCGGTCTGGTGGCAGAAGCCTGCTTGCAGGGGGCGGAAGTCACTGTGCAGCCTCCCCTGGGTTTACCCAGACTCACCCAGTGGGAGTGGAGCTCCCAGTGTGCATCTAACCTGGGTTCAGGGGCAGGCCACCTGCTTGCAGGCTGCAGAATTCAAGTTCTGCAGGTTGAGAAGTTCAAAATCAAGCCTCTGACTTGGAGTCGAGTGAGGTCCTTTTTCTGTGTTCTCCAGAAGAGAGAAGCACTTTGAACAAAAGTCAAAAGATTAGGGCTGGTGAAGTGGCTCACCAGCATGGTGCCTGTCCACCAAGGCTGAAGCCCTCAGTTTGATTCTCCGCTGCATGAGCATGTGAGTTGCAGCGACTTCAAAGACTTGTAGGAGCCTGTGAAGGCCAAGTTCCTGTTGCTGGATGCACTAGAGGCGGCAACGCCCGAGCTTGCAGGGTGCAAGGAGGGCAAGGGCCCCTGCGGGAGCGGCTGTTGTGGAGGGCCTGAGAACTCATGGTCACTGCACTTGAGGCAGAGGGCCAGCACACTTGCTGTGATGGGTGGCACAGTGCCGAACAGGTTTTTTCCCGTACCTCTCGGGCCTGTGTGCTAGAGATCTTCTCCTCACCTGTGTTACAGTAAGCCCACCTCCTTACCTCGCTGTAACAGGCTTTGGCTGTTCATCTGAAGAATACCTACCTATCCCTTAGAGCCGCAGCTTGTACAGGCATTCAAGTCAGGAAGAATTCTTATCAGTTCTGTGTCCATTTTTTTTATTACTTATGCATTCATAGATAATTAACTCCTTTTTCTAGATTTCAGTTTCATTGCTGTGTGATGAGATAAGATGTATTTTAGAAGATTGGTCAGAGATTGACAAGACAATAAAGTACTTAATTTAATAATGAGTGCATCTCTACAATATACCCATCTAAAAATACAAATTTCATGAAAATGGTGTGGAGTATTTTATGCAAAGTACTCATGATATATTAAATGAATTAGTTTCAATGACATAAACCATTATTTCTGATTAGTATTATACATCTTTAAATCTCTTGCTTCCAACATAGTAAATTTACAATTACAATTAAACTCAGAATATTTGTTCATGGAGCATTAGTCATATGAAATTTGTGACTAATACAGAAAATAAAGTCAAGCATGGTGTGTATACCTATAATCTCAGTGGTTTGGGAGGCTGAGACAGGAAGATCACAAGTTACATATTCAAGCCTTGCCCAAGAAATTTGGCAATTTAGCAAGAACCTATCTCAAAATGCATAAAAAAATAAAAGGAGGGCTGAGGAAGTAGCTCAGTATGAAAGCTCTGTGTTCAATCTCTAGTACTAGGGAAAAAAGCCAGCTCAGCAAGAGTCATTAGAAAAAACTTATGGTAATTATATGATCTTTGAAATTTAAAAATCAGGAATTGTCTGAAGAATTTGTTCTTTTTAAACAAGGTTTGTTTTTTTCTTCCTAAGCTGGAGTTAACAATTTCCATGGGTTGGGAAGAAGTTGATTTCTGTGTTAAGAGTCAAGTTGATTTTTACCACATAACCCTTAAAATTCATATTTTTTCTAATATTAGTTAAATACAAGTGTATTTGGGGGAAGGGAATTTTTCATTAGAAAATGAGGATTCAGTCAGCATTTCATAATCTTTAATTTTTTTAAAAAAATGTGTACAGAATTGCTTTTGTTTTTACCACAGTGAGCTATTCTCTCTACCTTTAGACTGAACTTTTGTATATGAAAATTCTTTGTATCCTGCAGAATTATATTAATAGCAATCCTGAATGTTCATGTCACCTGTGCCTTTCAGGTTTCTCATGGAAATTTTCAGTAAGGACAGGTGCTGCACATATATTTATGATGAGATGGTTCTAGGGTGGATAAGTCAAACAAAAACATAATGTGACTTAATCACCATGTGTGTTTTATAAGGTTTAATTCTGGGCAAGCTGCCATTATTTTTGTTCTATCCAAATTTGTATTATTATCTTTTTTATGGATCTCCAGCTATCAAAAATAAACATGAACAATTTTGTTGGTCTCTCCTTTGATTAGCTATTAGCTAGCTATTGACTTTAGACTCTTTGCAGATTAGTGAATTAATTGGAAAGGCTAAGCACTACTTACTCTGTATTTACTTAGGTAACTGACATCTTTCATAGAGACAATGATGCCTTAAGCCACTAGTATAACTCCTAGTAAAATTATACCACAAACATAATTATCTGGAATTCTTTAGTATAAGTAATTGTAAATAGAAGTTTATCTTTAATATAATAATATTTTTAAATGGAAATCCCTGACAAATGTATTCCATTCTTACTTAAACCAGTAACTAAATATACAGTAATTTCCTTCATGATAGCACAGGGTCATGATGATAAACACACAGTTTAGACCAGAGCATAGACCTCAGGATCAGATTAACCTGATTTCAGTTCATGTTTACTGTTTACCAGTTGTTTGATCTCAACCATTCATACTTCTTCTTGGTAGCTTTTTAAAAAATCTGTAAAATGAATTTAATTTTACCTAATGGAAAAGCCCTGAATTTTTTTTAAAAGGATATGTATTTAAGACTATATTACTATGTACATACAAACATTAAGTAAGTTAGTATTTGCTTTCTTACTGTTTGTTGTTATCTTTGCGACTCACACAGAACATAGTATGCATTGGTGCTTTTCTATATTTGTTGAAACAATGAATGATTTTCCTTGTTTTAACATCAAATACCCCACATCTGTAGCAGTGAACTGTGCAGCAAAATGCTGTCATGGGTAGCTGAGGTGCTGCTAACCTGTACTTGTGAAGTCTGTCTGATTTCTGCTGCCCTTCTGCACCTTTTTTTTGGGGAACTAGCCTTTTGTGCTTTTGTTTCTATTTGGGAACTAGAAAAATCAAATATGTGAACTATTTGAATATTCTTAGGAAAAGTAAGTTCTAAATAAGGCTCTGAAGGGCTTCTACTCAATTTTGCGTGTGTGTGTGTGTGTGAGAGAGAGAGAGAGAGAGAGAGAGAGAGAGAGAGAGAGAGAGAGAGAATAATAGTATGGATATTGCACAAGCACTTTTCCTTATTCTCACCTTTACTTTCCTATCCAACAGAGCGAACGAGTGGTAAGATGTCACCCTTGTATAGCAGAAACCGAAAGTAACCTGCTTACGTCATGTTTTTGCATGTATTTGTGATGTGCTTTTCAGAAGAAACGGGTTTCTGAAGGTTCCCAGTTAGTGCTGCAGTGCTGACTATCATACCTGCAGTGCAGTAAATGTCATTTGATGCAACCTGGTCTCCATGAATCAAGACATGCTCTTTATTTTCCTTTTAAAACATTTTAAGGTCTTACCAGTTACTACAGTTAAACTTAAAATTCTTACATTATCAGTTTAAAACCTAATGAGTAGAGGTCCAGACACCATAATCATTTTAGAAACTGTTAAGGTGGCTGTAATGTGTATGCATGTGCCCTCTGTAACAGGAGCCCATTATGAATTCATAAGTCCATATTCTCGATTCCTTTATTACCTACAACTTAAAAATATAGCTATATTGTAGTTTATAATACGTGCTGTAATTGAAATGAATATTTTAGTCATTACTGTTTTCAGAGCAGAATCTTACTCTGTTTTTGTGAATTAACAAGCTTTTACAAATTTTAGGACATTTCTTATAAAGTGGCCCCTTAAATCACAGTAAACTACAGTAAACTATAGTAAACTGTGAATCCTAGGTTTAAGCATGGGACTCAGTTTACATAGATGAGAAGCAGTGTTTGATGTGATGTACAGAGGAAGTTGTCGGCAAACGTGGTGGGTAATTTGGAGTGATTTGATTATTCAAATCCTTGCTGCACTGATTGTATGTTTATAACATCACACGAAGTTATTTAACCTCTGCTTCATTTTTCTCAGACATATAATGGTGCTATTTCTGTGCATTATAGAGCTTGAAATAAGGTAATTGTGTATATACAAAGCCTAATATCAGGTACTTAATTAGACTATTTCTTAAGGCTTTATTTACCAGTCTGATTTTATTCTTTTGATGTATTTGTTCAAAATGACACTGGATGTTGTGGATGAACTATGTAAACATTAGATTTATAGACTTGAAATTCCATTTTTAAAAATGCTCAGCAAAGTGATTTAGATTTGTTCCTATGCCTTTATCCACAAGATAGACAACACAATCTCCTCCCTTCACTGTGTGGAGCAAAGGAAGGCAATGTTTCCATAGTGCGTTGTTTTATGGTTGACTGTTACAGCAAGCCACTGTATCAGAACTAAGATGAGATTAGCACTATTTGAGATTTCATTTTGGAGAAATGGTTTTGGCTATGGTCAAGAATCTTATTTATTAGAAAGAATGAGTTACTGACTTGACTGGGTGCTCATCTGTATTCTTTCTACCTTCAGCTCCAACCCATCTTGCCAACCTGCAAAAGAAATGCTGACATGTGACAGACTAGAAAATAAAAATGTTTTCAGTTGCTTTCAGTCAGATGTGATTGAAATTTTATAAAAGATGCATGCTTTCCTTTGATTTGTAATACTGACAGTATTGGGAAATGTATTTCTGTTTATTCCAGTAAATAGCAGCCACTTTGTGGATGCTTTGAATTTCAAAACATAGCAAGTACAAAAATAATGAATGGGCTGTTAATATGTATGTGATGAAGTTTTACATATTCAAGGAGAAAATACTTAATGTTATTTGGCTTTCTATATGTTTTTATAGCTTTTCAGTAGTGAAACATTGCTAGTAAAATTGGAGTGTTTTGTTATTGCATCTTTGTATGTAAATTTACTGTTATGAAATTCAGGAAATGTTTATAATAGAGTTTTTTGTGTATAGTTAGTAATTTAACTTCCTTTATATTTAATTACTTATTATGTTTCAGTATTTCTAATTTATCCAATGAAAATTTAATTAGTATTTCCACTGTTTTAAATTTTTTTCTCCTGCTATCTGTCAAGCTTACTTACACCAGAATCTTAATTCCTTGACAAAACTATAGCTATTTTATATTATATAGAATCTAAGTTGTGATTTTGTTGTATAAGTTAACCTGACTTCAGGGTTCTGATCATTCCTTCCCTGGCACTTTTACACAAATAAGTTAGATTGTTTTAAAGATGTACCATGTACTGCCATTTCTAAGTGATTCTTCTGACCATAAAACAAAATATTAATTAAAACTCCAAAATATCCTTTGAGTGGAAAGTGTGATGAAAATTCAGCCATTTCTGCTTTCTTGGACATTTACAAATCAGAACAATGTATAGAAACAGTTATGCTGGAAGATTTCATCACCCAATGACTTAAATGACCAGAGTCAAGTAATTGAAGTGGGTAGAAGGTCTGGCTTCTACCCAGATGTAATATAGTGATAGCCCAATTAGCAGGGACTGTTTGAGTTTGCTGTCAATCCTTGATGTTATATACTGTGTCCTACTGAGTAAGAATATGCCTTCTAGCTGTGCCTAACTACACATCTTAAGTACACAGTCTATAGTTTAGAATGGAGGATCATTCATATAAGACCTTTGCCATTTGCCTTAATGTTATTGTGACAGAGGCATCTCTTAGGAGTTTGTAAGTCAATGAAGTACCCACCCTACACCTGCTGTATCAGAACCTCCATATTATGACATGATTTGGATGTACAATAAACTTTGATAGACCTTGATTCATGTCATATTCTTAAGTGAACTGACTAGTTCCTTGTTACTAATCCCAAATGTCCATTGAATATTTTTTTTTTCTTTTTCAAGGCAAGGTCTCACTGTGTAGTTCAGGCTGATCTTGAACTCACATGTAACACAGGCTAGCCTCTGCCTCATGGGAATTCTCCTGCCTCAGCCTCCTCTGTGTTGGTATTACAGGCATGTACCCTCACACCTGGCTCCACTGTGTATTCAGCATGCTTACTTGAAGCATGTTGAAATCTGGACCCAGTAGTTTAAAATTAACAGTAGATGTGGCCAACTTTGGCCAAAGGAAGGTCAAATTCTACATTTTCTGAGACAAATATATAAAACTGTTTTCAGAAATACAAAAGGAATATAGTCAACCTGGAGTATACGTTTGTTTGGAAATATTTGGAGGAAGGCTTTGTTATTTAGTGGGAATAGGTTCTCAACACCTTTTGCTTGAAACTCTTAGCAGTAAAGCTTCTTTTGGAAAAGGTCAGAAAACCTGAATTCCATATCTACCATCTTATTAATTGTTGTGATTCATCAACTTTCAGTGAGTTTCTACATAGTTGATTCTAAGGATGAAGTTCTTGTACATATGAAAACAACTCTGTACTTTTAAGTGGAGTTTTGCTTATTAAAAGACTCAAATTGCAGTGTAATGTGGAATATAATGCAGGTCCTTGCATACATTATGGAGGAGGAATTGCTAACTGAGATTGAGAAAAGCAGGAATGGGGTTTTCCTGCTGAGTTTGGAAAGATGACTTGAGAAAGAAAGTATAGTGTGTACAGTGGCCTGGCCTCAGCTTGAAGGAAAATGACATGTGCAAACAACCTGGGCCTCAGATAATGTAAATGAGCAGGGTCTTTGATTAGAGAATTTCATAGACTGGAGTGTAAATACTGCCAACAGAGTTGAGCTGTGGACAACTAGTGCCATCTGAGTTCAACATGACACTCTGATTGATGAATGGGGTTGGTGTGAGGAGTGGTATTCATAGCCTATGCATTGAAATGTATGCCTGGTCATTGATTAGTATTTATTTCCACTTCTGGGCCTCATTAATTATGTAAGATAACAGTAAATGGTACAAAAGTGCCTTTGGATTGTATATATAAAATATTTATACTGTTAAAAGTATTTCACATTTAAATATAATATGCATAAGGATTAACAGTAATTTGGAGCTTAAAGTCGAGAGCTAAGACATTGAGCAAACAGCAAAGGTTGTTATACATATGTAATAAAAAAATCTCACAAAGTAATGAAGTTCTTTTATATTGTTCTATGAGAAGAATTACCTTCTAATGTAGGTTTTCAGTGAAAAATTTCAGTTAAGTACAAGGCACTCATGTTGTTGTTGTTGTTTTTCAATTCTAAAACATTTGGATTTCTGTAGCTATTCATGACAGGGTATCCAGTATCCATCTGCTATCCAGTGTACTTTCTGGTTTCATTCCATTTCTCTCCTTTGACTGAGTGAAGTACATTCTTTTACTAGTAACATTTGCTGTCCTTACACATTATTAAAGGGAATCTAATGCTGTTTGACATTTCAAGTACAAGCCGTTGGTACTATTGCATACTTTTAAAAAAAATTACAGTAACAAATTTCTTTTCCTACGAGTAAAATTACTTTCACTGCTTGTGGTCCTCTGGGACGGTAAGTGCTAAGCCAACCCCTCCAATTAGGAAGTGGACCAGGAAGTCTCTGGTTTCATTAGCCAGATTTTTCTCCCTGCTCTATTGTGCCATAAGGTCAGCATGTTTCCTAACTTGCGGGCAGCCTATAATTTAACTTGTGATTTGGAGACTTTCTCCTCATAGGGAAGATCATGAGCTCAGTGGTACAAGGATGAAACAATGGTCAGTAGGATTACTTCTTTTTTAAATTGAATTCTTTATTGGTACAATTTATATAGATCTCACAATCACGTATAACATTGGGGAATTTGTACCAGTATATGACACAAGTTAATTCTCATTTTTACCCATATCCCTACCCACCCACACCTCCCCACCCACTTTATACATACTTTTATTTTCTTTCTGTATCCTATTTATTCCTTCCCCTCATTACATTCCCACACCAAATTTCCTATGGAAATTTCCCACTCTATAAAAGCTGTCATACTTTATAGAGCTCATTTGCATTTACAGGTGTTCATGTCAAAGAGAAGATCCGGAATTTGCCTATCTGTGATCTATTGAGTTCACTTATTAGTATATCCTCCAGGTGTCTCCATTTACTTCTTAAACTCTTATCATGCCCTGACTACATTGTCCAATGGTATTTGCATCTGGACTTTGAAGATACTTGGTTCTCAGTTCTTCCACCTCTTCTGGCTACTACTCACATCTTTGTTTTTACAAAATCTCATTTTCTTAGGATTCCGGAGTTGGTTGTTCTTGCTTGCAACCAAAGAATTGTGTAAAGAGTGGAGTTTTTTTTCATTAATCATGTTTATCCTTTTGTCTTTCTTTTTTTTTTTTTTTTTGAGACAGGGTCTCACTTTGCAGTTCAGGCTGGCCCTGAGCTCACTATGTAGCTCAGGCAAGCCTGGAACTCAGTAGTCCTCCTGCTTCTGCCCCCACCGAGTGTCGGGATGACAGGCGTGAGCCACCATGCCCAGCATTTGTGGTTTGTGGTATTAATTGCTGGTGGGTGTGAGTCACCACACTCGGCATTGTATGTGGTTACTGGGCATCAAATTCAGGACCTTGCGCTTGTGAAAGGCAGGCACTGGAACCACTGAGCTAAATCTCTGGCCCACTTTTGTTTTTCTATTAATATCTTCCACAGCACAGATTCACAGCTTACCTTCGTAGGGTCTATCAATGATTAGCTTGAGGCCCATGCAGATTAGAAAATTCATCTATTTGGAAAGTATTTCCCTCATTTTGCAGTTAAATACATGTATTTCAATGTTCTGGAGAATGAGTCAAGTTGCATAAAATGTTAATATATGAATTCCTCTGCCTTCTCCTGGCCTACAGGTATTGCATCATGGCTTTATTCAGAGGGAATTCTAACATCTCATTCAACTATAGCTACTAAATTGCTTCATTAAAAGCATATGTTTTTTCTTAATAATTTACACCACAAAGTATCTTCTGATATTTTCTCAGATTAACACCTGACAATTTCCTTCTTGTTTTGGCCTGTACTTTTTTTTTTTTCTGTGAATATATTTAGGAAGCTCTATTTTCACTGTGGAGAGGAAACATTTTTATCCTACTGTGCAAACTTGTAGCTGTTAAGTTTGGGTACCAGAAGCCTTGAGATTTTTGCACTGAGTTTTGAATATTTCCCTAGAGTGCTTTATAATAGACTGAGTGTAAAAGTCTCTTTGAGTTCAGTTTGGGCCTAGTATTCATATTGGTATTGGACCCTACTATATGCTTTTATATATGGTCACTCATCACTGAAGACTTACTGAGCTTCTGTTAGAAGCAAAAGATTGCAGGAAGCTTGATGTTGGATATGAAATCTGTTACTTGTACTCAGTTGGAAAGTAAAAGAGGTGGGGTTGGCTTTAGCACTGGACATAAACTCTCAGGGGTAATTGGTATAAAATATGATCCTTAGAAAAAACCATAAAAACCTTTTAGAAGAAAATAGATTCACAAGTCCACTCTGGAGGTACTGAATTAGAATCTCTGGTGATGAGCCTTTGGAAGCTGTAGTTCGAAAAAGCACCCCATGTGAGTTTGATGTTTAGCTAGGTTTAAGAACTAAAGCATGGTGGGGTAAAAAATGAGGGGTAAAGAAAAAAAGTAATGGTAATTTAAACAAGGAAACAAAGCTTATGTATTTAGGGGGTGGGGGTTGTGGGGTGAGTAGGGGAATGGGAAAAAATAAGAATTAAATTGTGTCATATACTGGTACAAATTCCCAATATTGAATGTGATCATGATGTGTATATACAGTGTACCAATAAAGATTAAAAAACAACTAAAGCGTGTTTTGTGGAACACTAACTCTTCTAAATATAAATATTCCTTTTTCAAAATTTCTTAACAAGAGTGAGCTCAGAAAATCTGGGTTTTAAACAGGTTTTCTTACCCTAACATTGTTTAGAATCTTTATGTGGATTGAGAAGTGCATGTTCTAACACTTACTTGACTATGGATTGAGCTCATGCTTCCATCCCTCCTCAACATGAAACCATCTACTAAACTGCAGTGTTGTAGCCCATAGCCCTGTGTTCTCATTAGAATCATCAAAATTATTTACTTCTCATTAGAATTGTTAAATTTGATTGGTCTGTGTTGAACATGGATTCTGAATAATAGGATGTTTTAAAGATTCCCGGGTCCTGGGTTATTTTATTGAGGACATGTTTAGGGTGTCAGTATGATGGATTCTCTTTGCAATATATAGTAGTTTGGAAAATTTAGCCCTGATGTGTTCCACATCACCCAGTTTTTAAAAATTGTTTTATATCTATCAAAGTTTTACTCAGTTATATTGAAATTTCATATTTTGAGAGTATGTTTAAAAATGTATATATGTGTGTGTGTGCATATATATATATATATATATATAATTTTTTCATTCAAATGATAATAACTTCATTGGTTGAAATATACCAGGCATGGCAGAGTTTATGAGAGGGATCATTTCTGTCTTCATCTGTTCTGTGTTGCTAAAATAAAACACCTGATATGAATGCTTTTTTAAATAAAAAAGTTCTATCTACTTCACATTTTGTAAAATCAAGGGCATAATGCAAGTATCTGGTGAGTGCCTCATGGCAGATGGCATAGCAGTGGTAGGAGAATGAGAGTTCACTGGACCAGACAAGAAACCATGGAGTTTGAAGGGCTTGTGCTATTTTTATAACAATGTATTCTCAAAAGAATTAATGGGTCCATAAGAACTGTATCAATCCTTTCTATGTGCAGCATCTTCATTGACCTACTCTTCCTCAGGTGAGCCTCACTTCCTACAGGTTCCACCAGCTGTCAACATGACAGTGTTGAAGACCAGCTTCTGCATGTGAACCTTTGAGGACCATCCTGAAAGACCAAATCATGTCTAAGTGAGTTCAGGTCATCAGGAGTGGGGATAATTAAACCTGTATAATGGGTTAAGCAACTTACAAGACAATTTTATTATATAATTTCATTTCACCATCTGACCATCCTGTGAGTTTGGTGCAGTGATGACCCCTAAGATCTAGATAACAATATTGAAAACCGCAGAGATTAACTTGACTCAGACCATACAGTTAGCATATGATATCAGATCCAGGAACCCCTATGATGAAAGCTCTTAGCCAATTTGAATTACTGCCTAGGTGCCCTTAGACACTTTTATGTTTAATTATCAATGTATGCTTAAACACCTCAGTAATACAAAGAAGTAGCTGGCACTGCTAGAAGACAACCAACAACATGGGAAAAAATCTTTACTAGCTGTGTATCAGACAAAGGGCTATTATTGACAATATATAAAGAACTCAAACAGATCAGCCTCCCCAAGTTTAAAGACCCAATTCAAAAATGGGCAACTGAAATGAACAGACACTTCTCAGAGGCAGAAATCAAAGCAGCCAAGAAAC
>PVIC010035708.1:0-18930 GCA_004025085.1 Thryonomys swinderianus
GGAAAGAAAGAAAAAATAGGCCTGGGATGGTGGTGCACATCTGTCATCCCTGAAGTACAGAAACTGAGGCAGAGAGATTGTTGTGAGATCAAGGCCAGTATAGGCTACATATTGACTTCCAGGTCAGCCTAGACTAACTACATAGTGAGACCCTGTCTCAAAACCAAAACAAAAAGGGCCACAGATTTAGCTCAGTGGTTCCAGCGCCTGCCTCACAAGCGCAAGGTCCTGCGTTCCATCCCCAGTAACTACATACAATACTGGGTGTGGTGACTCACGCCCACCAGCAATCAACACCACATACCACAGTGCCGGGCGTGGTGGCTCACGCCTGTCATCCCAACACTCGGGAGGCAGAGGCAGGACTGTTGAGTTTGAGGCTTGCCTGGGCTCCATAGTGAGCTCAGTGCCAGCCTGAACTACAAAGTGAGACCCTGTCTCAAAAAAATAAAAAAATAAAATAAGATAGTTCCTGGAAGTACAGAGAACATGGATTTATGCCTCATTCTTTCTCATAATGGCATCTGACCCACAATAAGGGGGCTGCAGAATTAAAGGCACTTTCCCCATAAGACAGAACCCTAAAGCAGAAGTTGATTTGTAATACAGACATTAACAGCCAGAAACATTTTTTAAAAATAAATAAGGGAACACTTGCCTTAACAGATATTAAAATGTACTCTAAATTCACAGTAATTTCCATGAGATGTGACAGAAGAGACAGATTGGTATACAGAGTATGTCTTGAAGCAGAACCAAACATATGAATATTAGTACATGATAAAGGAGGCTACTAAAATCAGCCTACAAAGTGGGTAAAGATAAATAGAGAGACAGTGGAGAAGAGAAATTGCCTTAGATCTTCTTAATGCTGAAAGAGAGACAAAGAGGAACCATAGCCTTACCTGGATCTTTCACAGTGTTGTCCAGAGAAAGCAGAAGTCAGAATCTGAACAAGGTGCTCTTTTGGCTCGAGATTCTTTCACTCATGGTGTTCCTGAGACTGACCCACATGACTGGATGCATCTGTAATTCTGCTTTGTTGCTGAGCCATGCTCCACTAGATGAATACACACCATTTACATATTTTGTGTATCCTTTCTATCAGTGGACACCCAACTTCTTTCCAGTTTTGCTTTGTTTTTTAGTACTGAGAATTGAACACAAGGCCTTTACATTGAGCTACATCCTCAGTCCTTTCTAGTTTTTTTAATTGAATTCTTTATTGGTACAATTGATATGTATCTCACAATCACACATAACATTGAGGAATTTGTACCAATATATGACACACTCAATTCTCATTTTTATCCATATCCCCACCCACCCACACCTCCCCACCCCCTATATACATGCTCTTTTATTTTCTTTCAGAATCATATTTATTCCTTCACCTTATTACATCCCCACACCAAATTTCCTTTGGAAATTTCCCATTCTACAAAGACTGTCATACTTTCTAGAGCTCATTTGCATCTACAGGTGGGTTTTTTTTCCTTAATAAAATGGAGTATTACTCTGCCATAAAGAATAAGTTCAAGTCATTTATACTCAAATGGACACACCTTGAGGACAGACTCATAAGTGAAATAAATAGATCACAGATGTGTAAATAAGGTATCTTTCTCTGGTATGAGAATCTGAAGATGTAAATGAGTTCTAGATTGTATGATAAATATTGTAAAATAGAAAATATTCAAAGGGGTAGGGGTAAGTAACGAGGACAAAGAAAAAGTGTGATGGTAAAAAAGGAAATAAAGCCTATGCATATAGGGAGAAGGGGGTTGTAGGATAAGCAAGGGAATGGAAAAATGAGAATTAACTCATGTCATATAGTGGTACAAATTCTCAATGTTAAGTGTGATTGTGATGTATATGACAGATTTTGTAAAATAAGAAATATTCAAAGGGAATGTGGTGGGGGAATGTGATGAGGGGAAATAATAAATATGATTCAGAGAGAAAAAGAAATAGCATGTTTATAAGAGGTTGGGGGTTGGGGGTGGGTAGGATGGGTAAAAATGTGAATTAACTTCTGACATACAGTGGTACAAATTCCCCAATGTTGAGTGTGATTGTGAATTGTATATAAAATGTACTAATAAAGAATTCAATTGAAAAATAAAGTGTACCAATAAATAATTCTTTTTAAAAATGTGCTACACAGCCATAGTTATTTATCTTGTAATTATTGAATTTCAGAAGTTCCTTACATATCCTGAATGCCAATCCCTTACAAAATAGATGGTTCTTAAAATAACTTTCTCCAACATTTGGCTCACACACTCCTTGTTAGCAAAGTCTTTCTGTATTGCCTCTGCTGTCTGTGTTCTGACTAAGAAATGTTGGGCTACTCCAAAGTGATGAAGATATTCTCCTATGTTTTCATTCTTAAATTTTATGACTTTTCAATTCATATTTACAACCCTGATTCAACTTCAATTAATTTTTTTGTTCGCTGTGAGGCTAGGTTCACTGTTCACTTAACTAAATAGATAACCAGTTTTTTGAGTGCCATTTCCTGAAAAGAATTTTCCTTCTCATTCACTTACTTTGGAAGATTTTTCAAAATAAACTTGCTGTATAAAGTGGGTGTACTTCTGGAATCTGTATGGTATCACCAAGATGTATTCATCAGCACTTATGCCAGTAAAGCACTATCTTGCTTAACAGAGCTGTAGAGAAAGGTTCATAGCCGAGTGTTTTGTCCTCCAACTTTAAGGATCTTTGTCAGCACTGATCCAGGTTTTCTAGGTCCTTTGCATTTCCACACAGGTTTTAGAAGCACTCATCAGTTTCCACAAAATGCTGTCATGATTGTTACATAATTGTGTTAAGTGTTTAAATATTGACATGAATCTATAAATCTATATGTCAAATTATAAGAGCTGACATCTTATAAATAATGTTGTCAAATAATACACATGGCGTATTTTTCCATTCCTTTAATGGATTTTTAACTAGGGAAGTATCTTGGTCAGAGCCATACTTTAGAAAGATTAATTTTATAGCAATGCAATAGAGGATGGGTTAACATCACAATTTGTGATGCCACTGTGTTTTATACACAAACAGAAACATGTGCTTGAGCCAATGTAATGGTAGAATGGAAATCGGAAATATCAGGACTTCATGACTGGGTGTGGATAGTGAAAAAGAAGGAAGTTTTTATTATAGGAATATTTCTGTCTTGTATGACATTTCCATGAATCATACCCCCTCCTTTATCTAAAAGTTTTTATTTAATGAATATTATTGACTAGAGCCCTTTGGCTCTAAGGACGTAACAGCAACAGAGAAAAAAATGTGGACCATCCTATGGATGATGGAATTTATTAAATGATAGCATGAATCAAGGCAAAATTACAATTAATAAAATTAAAAACACACCTAAAGTGAGCACTCCTAGCACCAGTGTTTTGATTGCTGTTATCATTCTCCAACAAATGGAGCCAAGGCTCTTTTGAGAAATGATTTGTAGGAACAGGAGAGGAAATATACAAGATAAGCATATAGTATGTTGTAATAGAAATTAAGCAACTACACCAAAAAATAAAAAACCCACATTTTATCTTCCATGGGGTATGTCAGAGGGACACAAAAGCAAAGTGAGAATTTCTCAGTGGCCAAGGCTAAAATAATATGATAAACAAAATAAATTAAGCAGCAATGGAAAATAACCCAAAATATAAAATATCAATGAGTTTGTAGTGATATGAGTTGGCAAATAAAGAAAGTAATGGGACACAATATAGTATACAGGAAAATTCCAGTAAATTATATAAATCCTCCACCCTAAAGGAAGGAAAGCCAAATGTCCAGTCCTTATATGTAGATTGTATACAGTGGCTTACTTCCAAATAGTACAGTACAGGAAGGAGAAAAAAGAATAATTTTATAGTAGAGAAACCTAACAAACATTATAAGCAAATGTTCAAGGTCAGCATCAACAGTCCCAGATCACTGCAGATAAAGTTGTTGCCTTGATATAATGTAATGAACGTATCATTGTATTTCTGTAATTTTCCTTACAAAAAACAAAGCTCCAGTCTAGTCATGTGAAAAATGTCAGGCAAATCCCAAAGACAGGTAAACATTCTACAAAGTACCTGTCTAATATTCCTTAATATTGTCAAAGTCACCAAAAACAAAGAAAATTCTAAACATAAACTGAATCTACTGAAACTGTGAGCCCAAATAAAACTTGTCTCCTTTATGTGGAAGGTTTCAGATATTTTGCTCTTGCAGTGGAAAGCTGACTAATGTAATAGGTCTGGGACTGCAAGAGAGTTGGCAGGTGTAGTAAACTTAGGAACATTTCACACAAACACCATAGATGAGACCACTGAGGGTCTCTCATTCAAGGGCCTAAAGTTAAAAGCCAGAAGCTCTCACTCTGAGTGGCCTACCATTTTTCCAGAGAGACTGCATGGAAGGAGAAGAGATGCAGACTAAAGGAAGAAGTCTCAAGAACAGCAACATTTAAGAGAAAGAGGGATTAATGAAGGACAGCGTAGTGACTCCAGATGAATACAATGATATTGCTGACAGAAAGAGAAAATAAAGCCTATCGACATCATCAGGTAGCCTGGAATTCAAAGGCCATGAAGAGTGAATCAACTTGCAGGCTTGTGAGTTTAAGCTTTCCAAATAACCACTAGGAAAAGAGACAATTGTGATGATAATTTTACTGCTGTGATTTCAAGGAGTGAGACCAGAGTACTTCTTTAAAGTTGTTATTAGTCTGTTTGAAGTATATGATTACATTCATCATAGAAAATCGGTACATGGGTAGAACATATCTAAATCCTTTTTTATCACCTTCATCTTTCCTCTATTCCCCTACTTCCATCTCTAGATTTTTTTTTTTGAGACAGGGTGTGGCTTTGTAGTTCAGGCTGGCCCTGAGCTCACTATGGAGCCTAGGCAAGCCTGGAACTCAGCAATCCTCCTGTCTCTGCCTCCCGAGTGCTGGGATGAGAGGCGTGAGCCACCATGCCTGGCACTTAATTTTATTACCTCAAATTATAGAAAAGGCACCTAAACTTCAGAGAGGTGAATCACTTGATCAAGGGCAAGTTTTTAATTACAAAAGGCAGAATTCACAACCAGGTCTACTGTTTGACTATAAAGTTGATTTTAGAAGTTCTTAAGCTCTCTGGGGAAGAGCTTCAGTAAACATCATCCCTGTCCATGACACCCACCATCAGAAAAATGAGGAG
Organism: Thryonomys swinderianus; assembly: GCA_004025085.1. Taxonomy (NCBI): domain Eukaryota; kingdom Metazoa; phylum Chordata; class Mammalia; order Rodentia; family Thryonomyidae; genus Thryonomys; species Thryonomys swinderianus. Next base: position 5,223 of record PVIC010035708.1, read on the forward strand.
ACCCTTCTACAGAATGGTCATATGACTGCCATCTCCAAGAAGACCAGGAAGATAACCTAGTTCCCTATGAGTACTGACAGAAATTTACCAAGGTTTGACATAACTGCTATATTCCTGATCTTGTTCAGGCAGATCCAGGCCTGGATGGTGATGTGAGGTTTCATCAGATATGCCCTTTGCCACTATAATGAGATTCCTTCATCTTCAACAAAAAGCAATGGGTTGGCTTTCAATTTGCTAGTTTCACAGTTTTGAAAAAAATTCTTTGTTGGGCCAACTTTTGACGCATTTACCTGAAAAATCCTGTCACTAAGACCTGTATTGTGTCTGGTTGTCACTAATGACAACTCTCCCTGAACCTCAGTTCTCCCATCTGTAAAAAGTAGATGTGTTTAGTTTTTATATCACCATTAATTGAGGAAGACAGATTCAATCATTCAGCCAACTAATAACATTTATTGAGGAATGAAAGTACAAACATGTATTAGGTTAGGAAGAGAGAAGGAATGGCCCTCTCAGAGGACCGCATCTGTGTAGCCTACACAACAGTGAATTATCACATGTTATCTTCACAGCAACAGGGCTAAGACACCACAGTGATTGCCTGGAGGATTAGCTCTGTATGTCATTCCTTCATTTCTTCATTCACTGACTCCTCAAATATTTCCTGAGTGCCTGCTGAGTGTCAGGGACTTGGAGATACAAGATCAAGGAAGTCAGTGGCTTGGTTCTATAGAGTTTGTATTCAAATGGAAAAGACAGACAATAATCAAGTAAATAAATAAGCACACCTAGACAGCTCTGAGAGTGAGGAGTGCCATAGTGTCTCCAGCAAAAGTACTCCTGGCATTGGGCTTATAGCCCCAGAGATACTTTAGTCTGGCTGATTCAGAGAATACCTCTTCCAGGAAGTGACATTTGGTTAGAGACTAGCCAGTAAGAAAGAGCCAGCCATCCAACAGTCTGGAAGGAGGTACTTTCTGAGAAGTGGAAAAGCAACTTCCAGCACCTAAAAGAGGGATCTAGTTTTGGCTCTTTAAGGGAAAAAGGAAAGATAGCCCTGAAACTGACACATGGTGATGTGCAGAGTGACACCAGATGAGGTTGGAATGGTAAGTGAACCCAGACTTTGAAAGTCTTGGAACTCAGAATTAAGAGAGTGGATTTTATTCTCCCAGCAGCAGGCCACCAAGGGAGGCTTTTGAGCAGGAAAGTAAAGCGGTTTGCATTTTTAAGTCATTCTAAATTGGTCTCATTCCTTGTCTATTATGAGTAGTACTGTTACAAATATGAAGGAGAAAAAAGGAACTCTCCTCCACCTTTGGTGGGAGTGTAGACTGGTGCGACCACAGTGGAAATTCAAGAAACTAGGACTCAAGGTCCCACTTGACCCTGCTATTTCTGTGCTCAGTATATACATGAAAGAATTAAAAGCATCATGGCACACAGACATATGTGCACCCATGTTTATAGCAACTCAGTTTGTAACAGCTAAGACTTGGAAACAACCCAAATGCACATCAACTGGAGTATGGATAAAGAAAATGTGGTTTCTTTATAAAATGGAACGTTACTCAGCCGTAAACAATGATATACAAGGCATTTATAGCTAAATGGATGGACACTGAGGCCATCCTATTAAGTGAAATAAATCAGTCACACATGTGTAAATACAGAATAATGTCTCTGATCTGAGAAACTGGAAGTGTAAGTGAGAACTATAATATGTAACAGGTATCGTGAAATACAAAGAAGACGTTCAAGGGAGAGGCTGAACTAGAAGGGGAGGTGAGGGGAAAAAAGAAGGGAGAGAAAAAATATCAGAAAAATAGGAAAAAACAGAAAGTTTCATTGTAAATGGGGAAGGGTGGTTGGGTTGATAGACGTATTTTGATAGTTTATACTGTATATTAAGGTAATGAGCCAAAATATCTTCTCAACAACTGTAGGTATGGGTATATATTTGTAAGAATGTGTTATTTTTTCATGTTTCTTATATTAATAAAAATGTTTAAAAACATGAAGGAGCAGGTGTCTCTTCTCCCTACTGGTTTGATTCCCTTTGGCTATATACTCAGCAGTGAGACTGCTGATTGCGCAGGAGCTCTACTGCTGCTTTTCTGAGCAGCCTCCCTACTGTTCCATGACAACTGAGTTCAATGACACTCTCAGCAGCAGTGTGTAAGTAAGAGACCCCTTTCCTCTGCATTCTTGCCTGCAGTTTTGTCCTTAAATGTCCAGTAATGAATGAATGGTCAAAGAAAATATTATGTGTGTATCCACAAAATAGTATTGAGCCATTAGAAGGTGGGCTGGATAGAATGAGTACTTAGTGTGCACTAGGTCCTGGGTTCCATTCCCAGCATCACCAAAACAAAAGCAGAAACACAAAGTCAGGTGATGGTGATTTGCAGTAACACAAAAGGACACTATGTTATGTTGATTAAGTCAGGCCCAAAAGGCAAACACTGCAGGATCTCATTTATATGTGGATTACAAAAACAACTTGAACTCACAGGAATTGAGAGAAGGGTGCTTACCAGAGGCTGGGAGAGCAGGAGCCACGGGAAATGGGGAGAAGTTGGGGTTCTAAGTTGCAGTTAGATAGGAACAAGAGGCTCTGGGGTGCTACTGCATGCTTGGGTGACCATATATAACGATAATGTTCTGTGCATGTCAGAAAGCTAGGAGAAAAGATTTTGAAGTGTTTCAGCATAAAAAATAATACGTTTGAGGTGATGGACATGCTAATTACTTTGTTTTGATCATTACACAATGTAGACATGAATCAAAACATCATATTGTACCTCATGAAAATGAGCAAATATTATGTCAATTGAGAAAATTAAAATAATAGCAGGGTGTGGCTGTGCACACCCACCTGTCACTCCAGCCGTACTTGGGGAGCCAAGGGGGGAGGATCACTTGAGCCTACTTTACAGCCAGCCTGAGCAGCAGAGTGAGACCATGGCAAAACAAGAAAAAAGCACGAAACAAGATGGGCAAGCAAATAAAGACAAAGAGTCAAACAGAAATTTTAAAGAATAAAAACACATTTTTTCTAGCTGAGAAGCAGAGAGAGGTAAAAGAGGAAGTGAGAAGACTAGTTACAGATGGGAGCTGTCTATGGTCTTCATGCTGTCTAGCTCAGCGGGTCAAGGGCTGTCATCCCCAGGGGCTTCCCCTCTGTCCCCACCCCAGCAGGCCTGCTGCTGAGCACGTACAGTGAGCTGCTTGCTCCGAGGCTCCCACCTGTCCTGCAGTAGCCAAGAGGGCCCATCTAAAATCAAGAAGATAAATAGAGTTGGGAGCGAACAGTCACTCCAATCTTGCCTTCTGCTCCCCTCCCTGAAGAGCTGCGAGATTTCTACCTATTTATGTCACGTCAGTGACATTTTGATGTTCTTGAGCCAAAGATGCACTGACTAGGGAACTTCTTGCATGGATCCTCTCTGGACCGAAAGCCTTGGGGTCTCTCTTTTTGTCCCCTGAGCACAGTGTACAAGTGCGTAGCCTAGAAGATTGGCAGCTTCTGCCCACGGGGAGGACCCTTTCGGACAAGCCCCAGAGTGGGATCTGCACATCTCTCCTCTTACTGCTTGCCATTTGCCACACCAGTCAGTGAGGGGCTTTGTTTGACTCTCCCCAACAGGAAGACAGGATGGAGGCCTAGGGAGAGGCTGGACCATGCTCCGGGCCATGTTCAGACATGGCAGCAAAGCCAGGATCTGAGTCCAGCTTTTCAGACTCCAAGCCCATAATTTTTCCATCCCACAGTGGTGCCAGCCCATTCTGAGGGAGAAACCAAGAGTCTAAGAACTGGAGCAGAAAACCACAACTCACTGGCCAAGCCCACTTTCCCAGCAAAATAAACCCTCTCTTTGTCCTGCCAGCTCGGCAGTATCGATGCCTTCCTGTTTTGGGGCTCATATTCCACCCCAGTGCCATTGGAAACCTGATGAGTCCTGGCCCTGGCTGAGGACAGGCCGGCTGGGTTACAGAAGAAAATGTAGCTGGGCTTCCAGGCAGCAGTTCAGAGATGCCAAGACAGAAACCAGGCCTGCGGAAAGACAAGCTGCTACTATCCAACATTTTCTCGCCTCTCTGGTGACTATGAAAGCCCAGACTGCATCACCACGTTCACAGCCATCTGCAGATGGAGGGGGAATTCATTCAAGACAAAAAGTTAGGTTGAGTCTAAAGTAAACCAATGTGTGGACTCTGTCCTGCTTCAGTTCTCTGCTCCTCTTGGAATGGAAAGTTCCGTCTCGTCCCTGGGCCTGAATTCTCCAATGTGCAGCATGACTGACTGGGCCTGACTGAAAACCTTCTAGCAAGCTGCTCTGGAGACTGTGTCGTATGGGAGCACTAGCCACAGACAGGAAGCTGCCACGCCACGGCCTGAGCTATGGAAGGAGTGTGGACTGTGAACAAGACCGCCGTGTGGCAGCTGCATTCCTGTGCCACACCCTCAGGCCCCGGTGGGCCTGTGGGGGGAGGCGAGGCATGTAGCCAACAGAGCAAGACAAGAAGGCAAGGGCCTGGGGCGCTGTCCCCGGCATGCGGCAGTCTCTTACCGGGAGCTCACTCATGCTGAGCCTTGGTCTGAACCCGTTTGAAAGGCTGTAAAGGGTGAGAAGAGAGTCGTGGGAAAGAGGAGGCTTGAGGCAGCTGTCATCAGTGATGAATTCACAGACGGCAAACGGCCAGATTAAGGGTCTGTGAGATGAACTTTGCTTTGTGATCTGTACTTCCTTACTCTTCTTTGACACTTTCAGTAAGTGTCAGATTAACTGTTGTTATGGCTCGTGTCATGTCCCCCAAAGCCCCATGCACTCACAGATAAGATTTTCCTCAGATGTGGCTGGATCTGGTGTGCGCTGCTGGGCTGAAGGGTGCCCCGCCCGGGGTGGGAGTGCTGCCCACCCAAAGGGCAGATAGCCTGGAGGGGATGTGAGTGACTAGAAGAAGGCTTGCTGGGGCTTCAGCCACAGCTGCTGCTTCTGCCCTTCCCGCTCTTTGCTGTTTACTGTCTCCTGCCTGCTTGCCATGGGCTGTTTCTCTTCTGTCACACTCCTCTGCCATTTCACTCTGCCTTAGAGCCAGCTGCGTATAGACTGAAACCTCTACAAATTGTGGCTTGAAATAAATGTTTCCTCCTTTAATTTTGATTTTGGGGTATTTTGTCCCAGCAGTGAGAACAGTAAGACAATGGTCAAGGCATGCACATAGGATCTGTTCCTTCTGAAGATTCAACCCGGTGATGTTGACACTAGCCTGTGTGAGGACATGGCGCCTTCAGACCTTTCAGCCATATAGACAAGAGTGTCACTATCCTGGCCAATGTCTCCAGCTACTCACCAACCCCATGTCCACATCACTCATGGGGGAAATCACAAGGCCACGGGAAAGAGGAAACATGCGAAGGAACAGCCACAGAGGGAGTGAGGCCTGAAGATTTATCTTGCAGAGTAATAACTTAAAATGCAGGCCCCTCAACCTCAGGCACCTGGGAAATCAAGTGTAGGTTCTATAACCAACCAATTGAAAACCATATTTTTAAAAATTGCATCTGCACTGAACACCACGTACACAGTGTTTTGTGTTATCAATAGTGAAATGATATAGTATAATAGCAGATTGTATAATGTTAGGCATCAGAAGTCATCTAGAGATGATTTGAAGCCTATGGGGATTGTGCAGGTTACATGCAAATGCCGCATCATTTTATGTAAGATACTTAAACATCTGCAGATTTAGGGTCTCTGGGGTCTTGGAACCAGGTGCTCCAAGAAGCCGAGAGAAGACAATAAAGGCTTTAAGTCGAACTTAAGAGCTTATCAGTACCATTACCACTTGCTATGGGTAGAACTGTGTCCCCCAGGATTCACACATATGAGCTCCACCTCCTGATGTGACGTGTGTGGAGGGAGACCCTGGGGAGATCGGGGGGGGGGAGTGTCGAGGCTGAGCTCCTCACCGTGACAGCATTGTCCCTATAAAAAGCAGCAGCAGAGAGCTCCCCTCCCCACTGCCCTCTCCCCTCAGCACGTGAGGACACAGGACAGCAGGTAAAGACACCAGAAAATGAGCATACTGCATTTTTTCCTAGACTTTCCAACTTTTGGAAGTGAAATAAATGCCAGTGGTTTGAGTCACCCTGCTAATACCAGCCCAAGGCTACTAAGCCACCACCCCCTATGAGAAATCAGAGTTTGTCTCATGACCATAAAGGATGATCATAAAGGATAATGACACATGAAAAAAGTATTAGCCTCATTTTGCAGAATAGGGAACTGAGCCAGAAAGCAACCTCACTTGGCCAAAACTACAGAGAACTAATGCCAAAGCTGTGGTTCAAACCCATTATGTTTTAATTCAGTCTCACAACCTAGTCCTGGTGGGCCCCAGACACGATATACACCAGATGGCCCTAGAGAAGCTCTTAAACAAACAGAACCTGGCCCTCCCCATCTTAGGTTTACTAAATCCCAGCATCAGAGGGTGAACCCACGAATCTGCATTAACCAGCTACTAAGAGTTGCAGAAGCTGCCTCCTTTTACTCATTTGCTACAGCAAAGGATTAGAGAAGATGACTTAATGACTTTCACTTTTACAGTTTAAAGCCTTAGATCCAGCTGTGTGCAAGGTTGGCTCCTTCTCCAACCTTGACTTATCTGTGGCTCTCTCCTGCCTGTGCCTTCACAGTGTCTTCCTCCTGTATAACTGTGTCCGAATCTCCTTTTCTCATAAAGACACAAAGCTCATCGGATGAGAGCCCACATGAATGGCTTTGTTTTCATCTGATCACTTCTTTTTTTTTTTTTTTTGAGACAGGGTCTCGCTTTGTAGTTCAGGCTGGCCCTCAGCTCACTATGGAGCCCAGGCAAGGCTCCACGAACTCAGCAATCCTCCTGCCTCTGCCTCCCGAGTGCTGGGATGACAGGCGTGAGCCACCACGCCCGGCATTGTGGTATGTGTTATTGATGGCTGGTGGGCGTGAGTCACCATGCCCAGCATTGTTGTATGTGGTTACCGGGATCGAACTCAGGGCCTTGTGCTTGCGAGGCAGGTGCTAGAACCACTGAGCTAAATCTCCGGACCGATCTGATCATTTCTTAAGGCCCCATCTCTAAATACAGTTATATTCTGGGGCAGTGGAGGACTTGAACACCTGAATTTTGGGAAGACACAGAAGCTTACATTAAAAACATGTCTCCCAAACTCCACCCATTCTGAAGGAAAGGCCTGTCTTCCCCTCCCTCATGCAGCGGTCTCCCCCCCCCCCAGAACAGAAAACTTTGCTTCCAAGCTTTGGCGAGAAGTGGGCTGAGCCGGAGCCCTGCTTCCTGTCTCTTCTCCCTCCCTCCCTCTGGCCACTGCGGCCGTTGGTGACCATGATGGTGGGGACTTGCATGGTGATGTAGACCATGTGTCCGAGAGACTTGTGAAGAAACAGACGTCCTTGCCCTTAAGTGTGCCAGCGGGGGCCCTCTGTGTATCCCAAAGGTCTCACTTAACCTGGAACCCAATGCAAGGGACCCTTCCAGCAGAGGTGAAGGTGCACCCGCCCCTTGGCCTCAGCGCAGTCAGTGCTGCCTTCCATGCCCTGCGGCGAGAAAACCGTCAGGGCTCGTCAGTGCACGCCGGCCTCAGAGCCCCGAGAGCCCAGATGTTGTGGAACCGAGACGCATGGGGGTGGGCCCTGCTCTGCCGCGCGCCGGCGCCTCTGGGGCGCGTTTCCAGAGGGGTCGTACCTTCTGGGCCTTCCGGCCTCCTCGAGCTGTCGCGCCTCACGCAGCTGCCCCGCTGCTCCGGCGCTTGCACCTCCCGGACCTAAACGCACCTGTGAGGGCGCGCCCTGCACGCCGAGCAGCGCAGGACTGCAACGCAGGCTGGGCAGGAGCGGACGGGGTGCTGGACAGCTCCTCCTCAGGGCGAGGGGAAGGCGGCGAGTCTCAGGGGCGGCGTCCAGCCCCAGGAGGACACAGGCAGACACGAAGAGAGGCCCAGGGGATAGGGCGGAGGAGAGGCAGGCTCGGGGCAGGGGCCTCTGTGCCCCCATGGAGGCTGGCCCGCAGACCCGCTGCCTGAGCAGAAGTGGGCCCCTCCGCCCTGGTGAGGGTGCTCTCGGCCCCCTCTCCAGAGAGCCCACGGCCGCCCACGGGCAAGTGCTGAGCTGAAGTGACAGCAGGAGGGCGGCTGCTGGGAACCCCCTAGGAAGACAGATGTGCTGCTAAGTGGGTGGGATTTGAGGGCTCCCCCCTTCTCTGGGGCCCGATTCATATACACATCTGCACGTCACCGAGAGCGCTCTGACTCCCTCACAGCCTGAGGTCCTCGAGGGAACCCAGTATCCGCGGAAGCTCCGGAGAGCAAGTGTGAAGTCAGCTCTGTAGCTCTGGTCCGATCGCTAATTCTCGGGGGAGCAGCCATTCTGCTGGGACACAGCTGCTCGTCGGGGCTGGGGTTCTTCTGAGAACTGTCTACTTCTTAATGCAAAAAGGAGCTGGCAGGCCTCCTTCACCCCAAAGAATGTACAGGACCTTCCAAAATGCTCCTGCACCCTCACTGGCTTTGCAACACATTGTCTTTCCTCTTCCCTTCCCCCTTCCTCCTCCTCCTCCTATCTATCTATCTATCTATCTATCTATCTATCTATCTATCTATCTATCTATCTATATCTATCTATCTATCTATCTATCTATCTATCTATCTATCTATCTATCTATCTAGACTACCTCCATTTTCTCAGCACTATATGTTCATTAAGAATCATTTAAAACATTCTAAATAAGAGAAAGTAGAAAATGTCATACACATTCCAAGCACCCTAATATAAGCACAGTTAATATTTTGAAAGGCTTTCTTCCAGTATTTTCTCTAACCTTTCTTAGAAGTGAGGGGTTTAGTGTGTTTGCTTTACTTCAATTGCTTAGCGACAACCAACAATCAGATGAAAAGCAGGAAAGAGAATGAGACAATGTAAATGTCAGGAGAGCTACATTCGAGTCCCAGCTGCTCTACAAGTGTTCTCTGCACTCTGGGCTTCAGTTTTCCCATCTGCACAATGGGTCACTGGATTAGATAAACTGAGAGGTTTCCTCTAATGTGGTGATGCTTGGGACCCACAGGGGCTTGGGGATTCGTCCAGGTGCTGGTGTCATTTGAACTGAGATTTGGAAAGCTTTGTTAATAGGGTTGGAAAAGAGCATTTTAAATTACTTCTGTCAATAGGTTTACAGAAGAGAACATTTTAACACTGAAGAGAAGGCAGTGGCAAAGACTGAATGTAGAAGCAACAAACTGTCCTTGGAGGACATAGAAAGCATCAGTGGGATGAGCAACTGGGGCCAGACGCCTGGAATGCCTTCCGCCAAAGGCCTTCTGGGGCCTCCTGTGCTGCAGCACAGGATGTGTGTGAGCCTGTAGGTGGAGAGTACAAGGTAAGAGCTGAGCAGGGCACAGGGCCAGCTGCTGCCCATCCGGGTATGAGATATCAGGGCAGGTCTGTCCTGGAGCCCAAGGGATTCCCCAGTTGCAGGCATGGCACGTATCTAAGAATAAATCATTCGAAAGAAGCTGGATAGCAAAGGACTGGAAGCATCAGTAAACAAATACCGTGCTGCTTTGGTCACAAATGTAGTAATTCTGAAAAAGATGGCCATGTTCGTGTTTGTGTAAGAAAGATGGTCACAATCATATTCATCACCCCATGAAGAGTTTGCAAACAAAAACAAACTTTTTCCAAACACTTGTCTTTGCAAACAAAAATGTTCATGAACTGAGGTGCCACTGTGCAGTAAGCGAATAAAGGGAAAACTGCCAAAAGAATAAAATGATGACCTCGGCATCGAGTTCACATTATTCTGCTGACTCTCACAGGTTCCGTGCTGATCGAGACACGCTGACAGACACGGTCCAGCTTCAGAAAGCTGAGGGAGCTACCCTGCTTGAGTTACTGCCTCAGGATCCGTGCCATCCCTGCCAGCCCCAAGAATAGCTAGTTAGGTCATGGGAAACGTCATCACGGCTGTCACCCTTCCTCAGCGGAAGCTTCAGAGTTCTTTAGGGTCACCCTGTAAGCAGGTATGCATTTGTGACGACAAGGAGCCTGGAGATGCCCTGCGTGGCGGTGGCAGTGGTGAGCGCGGGAGGGCTGGGTGTGGCCCTGGTTCTGGGGTCAGTAGGGGACCTCTGCTTTTCCCAGAAGGTCCTTAGCTCTGCCCCCAACTTGCTGTCCGCCTCCTTTTACACCCAGTACAGCACACTGCAGAGCCATGGGCAGCACAAGTTTTTCATGAGCATAATATTACCTTGTTTAGTCATTTGCCGTGGTTAACGCAGGCCTCCTGTTACACAGGCTGTGTCTCACTTCGCGTCTGTCTGCAGCTATCCCTGTGCCTGCAGCTCAGGCAGCAGATTAAATAATGGTCATCATGCTGATGAGTGGCCTGTGCAGCAGGAGCAGAACTATGAGCTGCCCTAGAGCAGCCAGTCACAGCTCATTCGGCCAGGCCACCCACCGTGGGAGCCCAAGCCCCAGAGAACTCAGTCTGAGATCCATAGCAGTGGGCCCAAGCCCACTTGTGCCATATGAGCTCTGCAGGACAGCTCAAGGGGAAGGATTCCGGGGAAGCCTGCTGGCACCGCAGGCTGGCATCCCTCATAACTGTTGCCTTGTTAACGGAGCCTTTGGCTTAAAGAGACACAAGGCCAAGCTTACAGCTTGAGCAAGGCCATAAGGTGCAAGTGGAGGGTGTGACGGCTGACTTTACCCCAGACCCTGAACAAACAGCTCCACACTTGTGCCCCCCCACAAGCCCTGGTAGCCAAATCCATCTGCACAATAGTCGATAGCTTCACCAATAACTCTGTCAAGCTGTGGCTCAAAAGCTTCTTCTTGAGGTTCCATTTTCACTTTCCTGCATTTCAAGGGACTCTAGGATGCCCCCAAATCCTTCCTAGTCTAACAGAAGAGACTGAGGCAGGGCTCCCAACACGCTGGCACCTCATTCGTTCCCATCCTAGTTGGAAAATTCATCTCCAAGGCTTTTGCATAATGACAGTGTGGCTGTTCTCACCCTTGATGAATCACATCTTCTTGAGGGAGGGTTTCCAGATGTCTCCACTGCCTGTGGTGTCACCAAATGCCACTGTGAATCTGGTGACAAGCAGGAGGTGCGTGGTGCAAATATCATGATGCAAATGGTGCTGAGGTCGAGGCTGAGTTCCAGGCAGTGCGGAGCATGGCTCCCAAGGGGCTCCCTGTACATGCCCAGTCCAGGCCAGCTCTCCTGAAGATGCATGGCCTCCATCCCACCTCACACAGACACGAACAATACAGCCCGGACCTCACAAGTGCACAGCACAGGGTTCATCTTGGGGCCTCAAGAATCCTTCTGGTCAAGAAGCTACATGTTGACAAGATGTAGTTCTTGTTCAGTTCTCAGGAAAGGGCTGCGAATAAATAGAAATATGAATGACCAGCTAATAAAACAGATGAGTAAACAAAAGTATATGAAAAAGGCTGCAAGGTCCTTGATACCTGCTCTTCTTGTCACCTGGGATCTCTTCCCATGACTCATAGCTAGAGTGGCCTCATAAAACAGCCTCGACCATTTTCAGAATCAGGAGTCACAAAGGACACTTTTTATATACTGACTAAACCCAGGATTTTGGTGGCTAAGTGTCCTGTCTAACCTGCAGCTTGACAGCTCATTTTAGAGTTTCTTTCTGGGGCCTGTATGCGGAAATGCATAGGCCTTCCTCTTCAGGCTCTACTTCCGGAGCCCTCAAAAGTGTAGCCATGTTTCCCTAGTAGTCTTCTCTCCTGTGCAACGAACAGTCTCTTCCTATACATTTCCCTCATTTTTTATTTGTCTGTTTATTCTGGTTTTGCTTCCAAGTTTGGTTTTGGGGGTGTTGCTGAGGATTGAACCCAGGGCCCTTATACTGGGCTATACCCCCAGTCCACCTTTCATTATCAAATAGAGTTTTGCTAAGTCATTGAGCTGGCCAGGCTTGGCTAGAACATGCATTCCTCCTTCCTCTTATCCTGGTAGTTTTCATCACATACACCTGGTTACACCTAACCCTATTCAAGTGGGGAGAGCAGAAAGGAGGTCGTGACTCTGGACACTGACTGCTTGGAAAGGAGTCATCATGTCCTTGTTCCAGGCATGGCAGCTGGTTCTGTTCTCACAGTGTACCCTGGGGCTCTTCCTGAATCGGAGGTCAACCAAATTCAGAACTTTTCTTCTGTGTCTTCAGATCCCACTCTCTTTAAACAAAGGCATAAGTTTTGTTTTTTCAAACATAATACCTTTGTATGGGATCATTTAAGACATTATATTATTGAATTTCTCTAGAGTGTTACAACTACCAATGACAACATCCTTCTCTCCAAACATTCCAGCAATGACAAATTTGGCAAAATGACCCTATTTGTCTTTATTTGAATTGCTCCCATACATTCAGGACAAATTAGGAAAAGTTCTGAGACATGTTCTGAAATAGAAGCCCAGAGAAAGGGAAGTGTTGTCCAATGCTACCAGGAAGCAGAGCCAAACAAAACTCTATCTAAAATTCAGACCTAATCCCCCATACCTACATGCATGTTCTAGTCTCAAGTGATAGTAGTATTCCCAAACCACCCAGAACATGTGAAGCTGTCTTCTATGTGATATTAACAATAAACATGGCTTCCCACAATCCCTTCTTTAGTACAGGGCTGACCAAAAACTGTGGAATGTATTTAGATTTTTAAAAATATATTACACTAAAAGACACATTGCCCTGAATCCCCTGCAAAATCTTCCCCTTTTCTTCAAACATGCAACCCATCGTTCTTGCCACTTTGTGGAGCAGTTCTAGAGTTCTATTTAAGGAGGTGTGATTAAAAACACACACACACACACACACACACACAGTAAATGATCTTGCTTACTGCCATCCAATCAAAACCTGACTCGTAACACACGGTGTGTGCTACTCCACCTTATGCACCAGAGATAGCACGGTGTGATTTCTGGCACTTCTGCAAAGTCCAAATGGCTATAAAAGGCAAATTTCTTGATCTAATATAGGATATTGAGCCAGTGACCACAACATAACTAAAGGCAATAGGTCTTTTATTAGAATACACTTTTTATTTAAATATTCACCGTAATTTTTAATCACACCTCTTTCATGGATGCAAAGCCAGAAAATATCCTTCCCTCTTTCTATTTGGTGTTGAATGTCACCAAGGTTCCCTGGATGCAGGTCCCTGGGTGCTGTGATGGTGGCTCTGAAGGCGCAGGTGAAGGTCGGTGCACACTGGGCTTGAAAAGAAAGGAAGTGGATGAATATCAAAGAGTTTCCCTGTAATTTCTTGACCAGCCAACAGCTTATTTTTCACTTGGCTTCCCTTGGCATTAAAGTTCTGTGCTTCCTTTTTTTGTACTTAACTTCCAAGTCCAGAGCTCATCTATCCCCTTTTCCCGGAAGGAATAAGTCGTTTATCAGAAGCTGAGTGCAGCAGCTCACTGGCTACACAGGTCAGCGTGCCTGCCTGGGCCCTGAGCCTGTGCTGGACACTGACTGTCTGGCTCCTGGACTTCAGGGTGGCCCCAGTGGTCTATGCTTCAGGGACCACTGTCTTCTCTCATTCTATCTATGGCCCTTCTCTCTCTCTCTCTCTCTTCCTCTCCCTCTCCCTCTCCC
>PVIC010035709.1:0-18958 GCA_004025085.1 Thryonomys swinderianus
ATACAACAAAACTGGCCATAGTGACTCATGCCAACCAGCAATCAGTACCACAAATGCCGAGTTTGATGGCTCAGGCTAGTAACTGAGTTCGAGGCTAGCCTGGACTACATAGTGAGCTCAGAGCCAGCCTGAACTACAAAGCAAGACCCTGTCTCAAAAAAAAGAAGTACAAAAGAAGGAATGAAAAATATTTCATATGTTCATGCTGATTTTATGCTGAAATAATATTTTAAGTAATTAGACTGCATTAGATTGATCATTAATGTTAATTTCATTCTTTTTACTTCTTTAAAGTAGCCATCAGATAAACAAATTATACCTATGCCTCACTACGCATTTCTATAAGACAGTGTTACATGAGAATATAAGCTCTTAAGGCAGCTAGATGCTATTCCCTGATGATTCTACAAACTTTGAACAAAACTCTGTATATGAAAGCACCCAATACAGACTTCATGACTGAAAGATGCTCCCCTTGCTATAAACTTTTGCATCTTCCAGTGTCCACATCAAATCACACTCTCTCTCTCTCTCTCTCTCTCTCTCCCTCTCTCTCTCTCTCTCTCTCTCTCTCTCTCTCTCTCTCTCTCTCTCTCTCTCTCTCTCTGGAAACTTTCTGGACTTATCTCCTGTACCTTGTACAAGGGCCAGAACATGTACATACCAACCAATCCATTAACTGTGTAACCACTAACTGAGCACCTATCATATGTGGCTGATTTTACGTATTATCCATCTCACTTAGTTGTCACAGTAGTGCAGAAAAGGAGAAGAGTAGACTGTTAGCCTAAGGCCTTTGAAGAAGGATCTGACACCCAGAGAGGTGAGGCAATATGTCTAAGCTCACAAAATCAGCAGTTGGCAAAGCCAGGCTGCAAACCCATGTCTTCCAGCTTCAGCCCCAGCTCCTGGCCTCCACCCAAGGCCTACCCTGGCAACTGGCACTCACAGAGATGAGCTGGTTGGCCTACACAGTAGCCTGTGTGCTTGTTTATTTTAGTTGTAATCCTTGCTAACATTTGAAATTTGGGGGATTTTAACAGTACAAAGTCCCATTTTCAGTCAATACTTGAAAACCTCTACATGCCAAGAATCAGGAACATAATCCAAGAACAAAATAGAAATGAACTCATGGAGGGACTTAAGACAATAAACCAGTAGGTAAGGAAAAATTAAAAAATGCCAAATGTGGTAAACATAACACAGAGAAAAAGCAGACAAGAGGGACAAGAAAGTCTGGGGTAGGGGATGCTATTTTCATGGGTTAATTTAAAAAGTCCAAATTAAGGAGGTGGCATTTTAACAGAAACTTTAAGGACAAGAGGATTGGGACATGTGGGGAAAAAATACCTTCAGTAGATGGAACAGCAAATGCTGAGAGTCTGAACAGCAGTAATTATTGGAATGGAGACACCATCTTTCCAGATGCAGGTTACATAAGAAATCAGCACCTTCACCTTTATAGCACAGAACTGTTAACAGGAAAATAATTCTGAGCCAATAGCTACAGTAACCAGCCTTCCTTGCACCCATAAATGGTCACATGACCAGTTTCCACCAACAGAAGGTGATCACTAGTCATGCATTTCCCTCCCACACCAAAGAAGCCAAGAAGAGAATGAGCCACCTCCACCCTCTCTCTTCACTGGCTGGACAAAGATGGCAGTGAAGCACAGACTCGAGGTTACACAGGGTAGATAAAAAGGCATCTGCAGAGCCAGAACCACAGCTGCAGCCTGCTTCCAAGAGCAAAAGACCATCTTTTTGGTGCCTTCAGTCCTGAGCCAATAAAATGTGAAGGAAAATACATTACAAAAGCCCCTGCACATCCTATTACTTCCCTGATTCAGGCACTGAGAATTCTGCTGCTATTTATCCTCTTCTCCAAGGTAAGATTTCTGATGTGGAAATATTGCAGACCTGTCTGGCCCCTGATGGCATTAAGTTCAAGGCCTCTGTGATTCAGCTAATCCTGCTCAAAAGCAATTCTTGGTTGCCTCTCCCCAACTCAATGTAAACTCCAGTGCCTCACTCCACATCAAGGATTCAAAGTCCTCATGTGTCCTTTTTATTTGACCTGTGAAATGAGCAATTAAATCAACCACAGTGTTCACAAGTCCCTATCTATATGGGAAGTAGTGGAAGCATAACTCCAGAAGACACTATTTTCAATGGGCAGAGCTATTCTGCGGACTATGTCATTCATTCCTAGTAGAGACAAAGTTAACCCTAGTAACAAGAAAAGCTTAATTAAGAATGAGATGTACTTCAGGATCTTAAACTGGCTACTGAACCCTGGGCAATCTGGGATATTCAAACCAAGACCACACAGCCATCAATAATATCCTCCACATCAATGCTACTTACCTGATTTTAACCATTATACCATATTTGTAGAAATTGAGGAAAAAGTATGTGAGAACTTTTTACAATTTGTAAATACTTCAAAATGAAGAGTTAAATTGTTTCAAAAAGAGATGAAAGAAAACCACTTAATTAAATCATCTTATGTGAGCACCAGCCCTGATCTACTGATGGTTTTCTTACAACTGCCCTTCTATAAGCAAAGACCAGATAATAACACTAATGTTAGGAAAGGGCAGAAAACAGACCAAAATCTACTTGTAAAAGCTTTATCTCAGCAACTTTTCATGCTTGAGCTAAGTTACCATCACCGTTTTTTGTAAGTCCCTGAGGAACTAAGTCCCACTGAGAGAGAACTCATCAAATGATTACCAGGCAGACTCTCCAAGCAGTGACTGTGATGACTTAGTCTCTGCTAATAAGACCCTGAAAATAAGAATCAGCAGGTGAGATACCACAAGGGCACCAGAGCCGAGGGAAGCAAGCTCAGGAGAGCTGGCATCCCATGGTGGGTCCTGACTCCTCAACTCCGAAAGCTCAAAAGTCCCACTCTGAGGATCATTAATCCTCTTGGGATATTCACCACCACCTCAGCTCATCCCCAGCTTCTGAGGAAGAGGACTGACATGTACAGTATGGCATTTTAATTTCACAAAAAAAGAAAATCAGATTTTACCAATTTCTCTGGATAATAAATTCACTACACCAGTATTTTTCAAGCTATGGATCATAAAATTAATTTGATGAGTAACTTATCTTTTTTAAAAAAACAAAGTAGTGAAGAGCAAAAACTATCATTGTGCACTGAGCTGATATCATGCTGCAAGTATTGTTAAAGTACACAGTTCTGTACAATAATGAGCTTTCCCAAACACAGGTCTTTCATAAGACAGATTCTCTTTCACTAAGTCGGGGAGGGGGGGTCATTGTAAGTGGATATTGTATTCACAGTAGCTTCCTAGGAAAACTGATATATGTTCCCATAGGGGAAAAAATGGCAAATTGTAGCCCAAGAAGTAATTTCCCCAATATAATAATTACAAAAAGGAAAAACTAAAACAGTAAAATGCAGAAATTCAGTGCACAATACCTTTACCGAGTAATCAAGGTCAATACCACCAGTAAAAACTCCTTGATATTGATCTTATGTCCCTTGGAAACTTATAAAGGGCACCAAATCATTTACGTGTTATTCTTGCCAAAGCTGCATCACTTCAATTTAATTATGATAAAACAAAAGAGTAACTCAAACTGAAGGCCATTCTAAAAGTTAACTGACCAGTACTTTTTAAAAGTTAAAGTCATGTAAAACGAGGGAGGCCTAAAAAACTGACACAGAACAGAAAGACGAAGACATGAACCTGCTAAATGACACATGCCCTGCACTGCAGCAAGGGTCAGAAAAAGAGAAGCTGTAAAATTCAAACGGAGCCCACTGAATGCTGTACCAATACTAATTTCTTGGTTTGGATCACCTCATAAGAGACGTCAGCACTAGGGGATCCTGGGTTCAAATATACATGGTACTCTGTATATATGGTAAAATACATATGGTACTTTCTTGCAACCTCAATTTAAAATCATTTTAAAATAAAAAACGTTAGAAGCACTCGGGAGGCAGAGACAGGAGGATTACTGAGTTCAAAGCTTGCCTAGGCTACATAGTGAGCTCAGAGCCAGCCTGAACCTACAAATCGAGACCCTGTCACAATAAATAAATAAATAATAAATAAATAAAATTAAAAAAATAAAAACGTTAGAAACTACTTTTTTCTTGAAAAAAGGGATGACAGTATTGCAGTCTGGATCTCATCCTTCTCTGGTCTACAGTTTTCTCATCCATAAACCAGAGTTAATAATAATCACTCTGTAGGATTCCTAAGAATTAGATGATGACAACTCAGGATTTAGAATTCCTAGTAGCCAGATACAGTAATGAATGACCATAATTATTTATCAAGGCCATTACACCAAAAGCACTAACTTCCTCAATTTGCTCTCAGCTCTACATCTCCTACTGAAATTTACTCCAGAGTACCCATGAATAGACTGCTGATGACAGAAACAGCTCTTGCCCTCCCCTGGGCAGCAACAATGAATAAGGGATTTATATGGAGGTGAAGAGCGTAGGACACACACACACACAGCTCAGTCCAGGCCCAGGGCCATCCGGCAAATGAGGGCGGAATCCCAGCCTGACACAATCTGTCCTAACCAACTTCCCACAAAGGGTTTCTCCCCTGTCTTCTCATAACTTGATCTTGACAGCAGACAAGCAAAGATATGAAACACACTGCAATGCTCAGTCACTGAGGGGCGGTATTATAAACTATGACCACACCTGCCCAGGCTGTAACTGTTGTTAACATATTTTCTTTTACAAAACATTATGTCCCAATTCCAGAATCTGCAAAAACAGTCAAAACCTACTGAACTAATTTAGACAACTAATCATAAAACAACAGTGCATAACATAAGTCAGCTTCAAAACAAGTATTTTGTATGATATAACTGGGCCATCTCTAGCACTCTCACACACACAGACACACAAAGACACACACATCCTTGCTTGAAATAAAGGTACAGAAGTTTTATTCCAATTGTGTTTAGAAAAATACTCCAAGTCATCAAAAATCATTTAAATGCCACAATTCGCACCTTAAAGATATTAAACATGTTAAGATATTTTAAAATACTCTAATATGTCCGCAAACTGGCCAGCTGCTTCACATTACTTGTCAAACTCACCTAAAAGAAAGAACCTCCAAAACCAGCACCCTCCCCAAAGGCACCCACAGAAGCTGCAGCTGGCACTCTCCACCATTCCCTTGCCCCTTTACCCTTCCTTCCCCAACCCTGTGAACTCCCTACCTGTTGTTTCTCTTTTTTAAAAACAAAAGCACCTGTCCTCTGTCAACCCTGCTTTTGCAATGCCCAGCTGAAAACTGCAATCTGGGTCAGGCTGTGCAGCTAAAACAAGGTCAAAGAAGTCTGAAAAGATCACATTACAGGAATCATACTCTTCCCCAGTGAACTACTCACCCTCCTTTCATCTCAGCAGGTGTCACTGCCAAGCTTTAAGGAAGCAACACCTCTAAGCTCTAGGCTCTGGCTGCCAGGGTCCTCCCACCTCAGCCAGCAGGGCTCCACCCTGACCGCCCAGCCTACTTCTGGGGAGCTCTCTGCTTCCCCAGTCAGGACCTACTGGTCTACATTTCTCCCTGGCCTCTCCAGGGAGAGGAGCTTGGTCCTCCGCCTCTACCTCCTGTGAGTGGCTGTCAGTACCAACAGCGATGACAGCTATTGGAAATTACCTTGTTAAAAATTAAAACTGAGAAATGTTTTCTCCAAAATGCACGAAGCACACATCACACCAAGTTCTGTAAAACTCCACTACGTGCCCAGGAAAGAATAAAAGCAAATAATATCTTAGTAATACTGTGGAAGCAGTTTCAACTTACAGTCTCTCGCAATATCACACTAAGCCTTCCAGAGGACAATCAGCATACCAGATCAGTCTGCTGGCCAGGTGAAGGGCCCCAGCCACCTGTGACACTGGTGACTCAGCACTGCTGTCTCCCTGTGCTCCCTTTCTGGACTGTGGTCATCCCTGCCAACACATCCACTCCCCCAGACACTATCACCTTCCAGCGAACAAATCTGCAGATGGGTCACCTGCCCATGCTCCTGTGGCACAGATCTCCACTGGCATCCTGAGACAAGTCTGCCACCACCAGGTGCCTCCACCACACCAGCCAGCTCCATTCCCAGCCTTCCCACCTTTAGGAAGTCACATGACCTCTTACTAAGGCCCCAAAGCTCTCGGAGTCACCTTTGACTCCTCTGGCCCCCTCTGTCATGCTGGCTGGTCTTCACAATGTCTCTTGCAACTACAAAAAAATATTGGGGAGATAGCCCCCCAATATTTATGTTGAAACCTAACCCGCAATGCAATGGAATTAAGGGATGGGGGTCCCCAGGAGGTAAGGTCATGAAGGTAGAGCCCTCCTGAGATCAGCACCTTTACCCTGGTAAAACAGACCCCAGGAAGTTGGTCACTTGCACACTCTGGGTACCCAATTATAAGATGCCCTTTTGTTACCTTCAAAGCACCCAGTTTATGGTATTTTGTTACAGCCATCCAAACAGACAAGGTACTATCCTACCCTTCCATTCTATAAAAGGACATAGTAAGTCTCTATCTGCTAAAACTGTTACAGAGTCTATTTTGTACAAGGTGCGCCTGCAAACTCTCACAAAGGATAGCAGCTGCTATGCCTATGCAACATATTCTACAGGGGCATCACAGCACAACTGCATCTGATTCACTGCTTCTACCACACAAGCCATGAGGTAGTAAAACAAAATCATCAGCCCTTGGTGGGAATCACTTGTGCTCCACACAAGAACCATTCCAATGTATCACTCCAGATGCATTGTAACTCTTCCTATGCATCCATTTTCTAACACACATACACACAACTCTAGTCCACTATACAAATAGATATGTGGGTTATCTTGTTTTTCTCAATTTCAGGAGAGTTTTAAGATCAGCACACTCTTCCTATGTGCTGTATAGAATTCCACCAAATATTTTGGTCATAATTTTAACAAATTCCTGGTGTTTTTATATTCTGGTCATTAAAATTTTTTTACAATGAGGCAACAGTTACTTTTACACTCATATCTTGGTAGGTAGAAATACAGTCCATAACACATATTCTTCCTTCTTTCTTTCTTTCTTTCATTCTTTTTTTTTCGACAGGGTCTTGCTGTATAGTTCAGGCTGGCCCTGAGCTCACTATGTAGCCCAGGCAAACCTCAAACTCAGCAATCCTCCTGCCTCTCCCTCCTGAGTTCTAGGATTACAGGCATGAGCCACCACACCTGGCATTGTGATTTGTGGTACTGACTGCTGGTGGGCATGAGTCACCATGTCCAGTATTGTTATATGTGGTTACTGGGGATCAAACTAGCAACTTTGTGCTTGCTAGGCAGGTGTGGGAACCACTGAGCTAAATCTCCAGCCCGATATCATACATTCTTAGAAATGAAACTGCTAGACTGAAGGGTTTAATTTCTAATCTTGATAGCTACTACCAATTTTTCCAATATGAATGTTTTAGAAGTTTTAATCCTTTACATTTCCCTGACCAATTTGGAAGTACCTGTTTCACTAGAAATTGGTGCTCAGTTTGTATTACCAATCTCACTATAGCAACTGCTTCTAATGGCCTTTATAACCTGCATGTCTTGAGCCAGGTGTGGTGGCTCACGCCTGTAATCCCAGCACTCAGGAGGCAGAGGCAGGAGGATTGCTGAGCTTGAGGCTTTCCTGGGCTCCATAGTGAGTTTAGGGCCAACCTGAACTACAAAGTGAGACCCTGTCTCAAAAAAAAGCACACACACACACACACACACACACACACACACACACAACCTGCATGTCTTTCCTATGAATCAGGTCAAGTATTTTTGGTTGGCCATTTGTGGACCTTTTTCCTACACCACTGCCAACTTCTATGTGATAGATTCTCCCTAAAGGTGTTCCCTGAGAAGTTACCAGGATCCTCATCTCCAAGACCAAGTATTGCCTCATCACCTTGGTAACGTGTGATACCACCAACCACGCCCACCTTCAGTGGTTCTTCTGGCGTGCATACTATTTTGGACCCCCCCCCCATGCACAATCTGTCAGCCCACTGCACTAGTCCTCAACCCAGGGCAGTAAGCCACTCTTCTCCCTGGGATCCTACAGTAGCAGACTCAGTGTCCACTCCCTGACTCCTCACCTAACATTCTTCAACTGGTATCTATGTGCAAAAGGTTTTGTCTATATACAAAAGGTTTCCAAACGACAGCCTGAGAATCATCTGATACCTAAACTTAGGTTTCCAACCCTCTACTGAACACATCAAGCTAAAAGAAGGATGCTGAGGATCCTACTTTTTTTTTTTTTTTTTAAGTACTGGGGATTGAACCCAGGGCCCGAGCCAAATCCTCACCCCTTTTTATTTTTTATTTGGAGACAAAGTCTCCCTAAGTCACTGAGATGCCCAGGCTGGATTGGGTTCAAACTTTTGATCTTCAAGTACTAGCACTAAAGATATATGATGCCATCGTGCCCCGCTTCGTCCCATGCTTCGGATAACAAAGTCAATACACAGACGGAGAATTCACTACACTGCAAGTTACTCATCTTGTCCTTGACTCTTACCGTGTCTCATGACCGAGAAAGCATAAAGCTTACCTTCTACTCTTCCTAACCATTCACCTCTCTGGGCATCAAACATCAGTTAGCACCTATACATTTCCCTTTCCTCCTTCCCCCATCCAAAGACCTGCCAAGCCCTGTCACTTCTGAGTCGACTCTTGATGCATCTTGCCCACCTTCCCATTCCTACCTCTGGCTCACATCACCACTCCCTGACCTCTTGCCCCAATCCTAAGTCCATCAGACTTATCTGCCAACCCCAAACAAACATTGTTTGGAAGTAGTTAGACATTAGTGGGCGTGAAGGACAAATGGGGTGGATCCCAAAGAGCATGCATGGGCCAACTGAGTAACGAGATAAATTCATCTATTTATAATATGGTATAATCACTTCTTAGGTCTCAAACCCAAAGTGATCCCACAGGGCACAATGATATTTTAATGCTATATATTGTGCACAGTCCTGATATCTGTCTACCTGGCCATCTAACTTCAGAAAAATGTACATCACATTCCTGTCTGCCATAGCCTACAGCCCAATGATACCAACAGGGAGATACCTTGCAATTCCAAAGTAACTTCGAAGTAGCATGTTGATAAGTACCCTAACTATCCTAGCTCAATGAACTGCAGGAGTAATTCTGTGTATACAAAAGTTTGTTCAAACTCACACGTGGTGCCCATCTTCTGTCTGAAGGCAGAACACTCAGCTTATCCACTTTACAATAAACTCTACCTAGCTCTGTGCACAGCCTATGTCTCTTGACTTAATTCTTTCATGAAGGGCACAAACAATGGAGGGCAAGGAAGTGAGGGGCTGGTTCCTTGCTTCCTCAGGACTCCGCTTCCCAGGCTGAACTCACAGGATTCTCCCACAGATTCACACTTAGGGTATCATGTCAGCAGAAAACGCTTCCCTCACCAGACAGCGGACACTGAGGGGACACTTTTATACCATCCCTCCAGACAGCACTCAGTACAATACTTTTGCCCTTGGTAAGGTGCTTAATAAATGATTTCTAAAGTTCTCCACCACAGTTTTTTAGTAAATGCTCAAAGTATTCCAAAGAAGAAAAAGAACATCTTACACGTGTAAATCCATAACATAGAATTTTTTTTAATTATCAGAATGACTTTGAGGTCATTTGTATGACCGAGTATATAAATAAACATAAATAACTTGTTAGAGATTTAAAAAACAAAAAATACTCCCCTAAACCTTCAAAAGTAACCAGGAAAATCACACAAAACACTAATTTCTAAAACCACTTGTTTTCAATGGTTATAAATCAGAAAACGCCTCCTCCTAAAACCCTGGAAAAGCTCTTCAGGTGCCCTAATCAGCTGTTGTTGACCTCTACAAGTCGACAGTGCGGCTAAAAAAGGAAAGGCCATATGCTAAGTCCAATATCCAACAATTCGCTGAGAAGTCAATAAAAACAAATGGCCTTGTGCGAACTGCACCCATCAACTTGAGCTTCTTCTTTCTTTATAAAGTTAAGGCATCTTAAAAAGTAACTTTTCCAAAGCATCTTTCTAAACGGGTTGTACAATGGTTACCAAAAAAAAAAAGCACAGGTTATTTTCAGTGAGTGAAAAGTGGAACCGTTCCGAAAAGCGTTACTTTGTAGAAACATATAGCAAGATTAGATGTTAAATGTGCTCACAACACTACCCGTCTTAACCATCAGCACTATTTCAAACACGTGTGTTGAGAAGTCCTTGACTTTCTCTCTAGGAGTCAAACCTTGCTCAAATTTCCCCAGACCCCCTTTAACCAGAAATTAGGGATTAAACTACGGATCACAAGTTAGGTCAACATTGAGGGACTGCAAATCACTTTGAAGAGATTTTAAAGGAACACGGTTAGTAGTTGGGAAACTTCTAAGTTGGCCCTGGAGGAAGTGTGCCTGACAGCTAGTGACATCGCCCTTCCCTTGTCCCCTCAAGCATTTCACATCTTCGTGGATGCGAGCCTTGCATACTTTTCAAAGAAGACGAACAACTTAAAGTTGCTGGGATAAGACAGTGTATGGGTTCTTC
This sequence comes from Thryonomys swinderianus, assembly GCA_004025085.1. NCBI lineage: Eukaryota > Metazoa > Chordata > Mammalia > Rodentia > Thryonomyidae > Thryonomys > Thryonomys swinderianus. Next base: position 10,622 of record PVIC010035709.1, read on the forward strand.
TCCCGGGACTCTTTGAACTCTGCCCCTGGGGTCCTCCAGGGCGGCGTGACAGTAACAGCAAAGCAATTAGTCCCGCAGGCCCGGAGAACACAGCCTAGGAGAGCTGCGCCAACGGCTCGTCCCGACGCTAAAGTCCACGCAGCCCGCCTTTCCGGGCGTGCGGCGGCGAGGGTGGGGGGCGCGCGGCCCCACTCACCTGCGATTCATGGGCCGAACTCTCACGGCCACCTTGACAGATGCCATAGCTCATCCCGCCCGGGCCCGCGCGGGCTTGCACCAGGTCAGCACCCCGTGGCCACCGCGACTGCGGCGTCCGGACCGCGGCCCCCGCCCACTTACTTCCCTCTGCCCCCGCCCCCGGGCACGGAAGGACCAGGAGTCGCGCGCGGCCCCACCTGCCGAGTTACTGGGCATGCGCAGATAGGCTCCAGCCCACTAAATCCGCTCTCCAGGTTTTGGTGGTAACTGGGCGGGCGAAGGGCGGAGCCAGCGCCACCCGAGGGTGGCCGAGGCTGCCACTCAACCTAGTGGGTTACACTGGAGTTCAACTAGGGCAAGCCGGCGCGCTAATTGCCAGAAGGCTAAACCGAGCCACATCTCTCTAAAAGCTGGAGGAGCGGATGACTGCACTTTAGGGCCAGAGCAGAGACTACAGTCTTGTGGACTGGTTATCAAAAGCAGGGTTTTCTGCCACAAGAACCTGGCTTTATCCGGTTGTGCGTGAATATTACAGAGCACAAGCTGAAACTGCTAGGTGATCAGTTTGTTCGTAGCGGGCCTCCGCTATTGTTAAGAACCGAGCGTGTGTTTCTTAGTTGAGAGCAGCACAAAAAGAAAGGGCATGAGATGTTATAAACTCAATCGGGAACGTTGTTAATTGGCTGAAGTCAGATCTCAGTGGGAGCGTTTGCGTTCTTGTTAAATTTCCATTTTCGGGTCAATCTCAAGGTAACTTAAGGACCTCCAGTGTAAGTGAGCTCCAGCCGGCTACAGCGTATAAATTCAGGCGCGCGTGCGCACCCTCCACCCCGCCGGAATCCACGGGCGAGCCACAGAGTACGGGCACCCCTCTGAGGGGCTTCAACTCAGTCTTCCTCCATTCTTTCCCTGGGGCAGCCCAGTCCTAGGCACCGCCTTTCCTCTGCAGCACAGCACCTGGCCAGCGCGTGGGTCCGAGGCCAGTGTTCTCAAGTCCGCGGAGTTGGGTACCTCTGATCCTCCGTCCCATCTGCGAACTGGGGACAAGTCCGTGAGTTTTAGTTCATGCACTGAAATGCTAAAACTGCAAGCACGTAGCCCGCTCAGACCAGGAGTCATTATTTTTCATTATCAGCCTCAGAACCCTACAGGGGACCTGGAATCTCAGCACCAGCCTTACCGCCCGCTGATTTGCACCCCAGGGCTAACACTGAGCTGGGTGCAGGTTCTACCAATGAGCAGTGGGAAAACGCGGAGCGTGGATTTCCGGAGTGGGTGGCGGGTCGAGCATGCGCAGTAGCAGCAGGCTGGTTTGCTAGCGCCAGAGGGACCTTGAGTGGCTCCGAGAGGTCCGGGAAGAGGGCGGAGCTCACCTTATACGGAAGCTGCGTAGGGCCAAACCTCGAGGGCTTCCCTCTAACGCAACGGAGTTCCGACACCCCCGAAAACCTGTTGCAGAAGCTGTAAACTGCCCTGCCAGACGCAGGTGTTCCTCAGTTCACAGCACACTTCTGAAGAGGCTGCATTACGCCGTGGATCTGAGAGTACAAGGACTCACTTAACAGAAAATATGGCCTTTCAGAGAATGAAAAAAGTTTCCGAAAAGGATTGTGAACGGCTTGCTCCTAAGACTTTAAAGTGCATACTTCAGTGTGGTTTGGAAAGTTAATTGCTGTAGGAATCACCTGGGGATCTTGAAAAACTACAGCGCCTGACGCAGTTGGCCTGGGGTTAAACCATGTCCAAAGGAGGCGTATTCTGCCTGTCCGTGACCCACGAAGCCAGGTTAAATGATCTCTGAGCAAATTAGGAGTTTTGAAAGGCTAATAACGTAAAACATTCACAGGGACCTGGCCCCAAAGCTCACAAGTCCAGTGGGTAGCATTCACGGTTCCATATCATGCAGCAATAAGTAGCTAATAATGAATGGCTCCAATTTAACCGTTCATTATTTCTCACAAGTTTGTAGAGTGCAGATATCTCCCACATATGGCTGGGGTTGAATTGAGATGATGAAAAGTTAGTATCTCTCTTTCATCTTCAAAAATATTAGATTATGTTTCTTCCTATGGCAAAATAGCCAGAGCACAAGCCTCTGTTGGTTTTATTGGGATTTTAGTTTTATCTTGCTTTGCTTTGTTTTGCACACTGTTAAGGATTGAACCTAAAGCCTTCACTCTGAGCTGCATTCCCATCACCACCACCATTCATCTTATTGTTTTTAAAGATCTTATTTTGAGACAGGGTTTCCCTAAATTGCATTATTGCCCAGACTGGCCTGTAACTTGCAATCCTCCTGCCTCAGCCTCCCAGAATGCTGAGGCTGCTGCTGGAATCACATTTGCTTATGTTAAGTTGACCAGAGGATGTCACATGACCAAGCCCAGGGTCGGTGTGAGAGGGTACACTCACCACTGGAAGCACTTGAGTACCTCAAGAGACACTAAAGTAACAAATATCACCTTAAAACACAAGAACATGCATGAGGAAAATAATACATCTTTAACTGGCCCTAAATAAAATATATTTGTATCTATATTAATAAAACTTGTTTCTTGGATGCATCCAGAAATCAGTTATTTTAAGGTTAAAGTAGAATTGGTGCTGTGGTCTTTAACTATTATAATACTCTCACTATTTTGCAATTGTTTAGCTATTAGACTTCCACTAGAATTTAATATAAGCACTACAGTGGACCCTTGACTTCTGAACTCTATTGATTCCTGAGGCTTAATTGTAACTAAGCCAATACAGCTGAGATCTGGATGTTTCCCTTAATACACACTATAGATAACAAGAGGCAGATGAACCTTCCTCTAACCTAATTAACCCAAGTTGTTTGCATGTCAGAAAGATTGTCACTTGAAGGTCCACTATATATGAATAATAAAATAAATTATTTTTCAAACATTTTGATAGTTGTGTTTCAATTGATTTTCCTTTTCATATCATTATGTATTTAAAAAGGTATCTTGCTATTTGCTTTCACTAAACAACCAGAAGACCACTTTAAAAAGTTAAGAATTTATAATTTAGAAATTTAATTGAAGGCAAAAAGCATTTGTTGGAAAAGCAAAAAAGAGAACAACATAAAGCCTACTTAAAACCAACATGAGATTAAATAAGACTAGAGTATTAACATTTTCATCAGTAAGGAGTGAATATGTGTGTATTTGTGCATGTGCAAATTGGTTTTTCTTCTAATGTAAATCAGTTTGATCTGCAGTGACTGCTAGAATTTTTTCTTAAATGCTTAGCAGTCTCCTTATTACCAAAGCCCCAGAATGTTAGCTTCTCCAGTTCAAAATGAGATAACACTGCCGAAGAATGTTCATTCTGCCTCAAGACATTCGTATCATCTAGAAATACTACGATCAGAAGAAAAATACTGCATCCCCATCAACTTTGCTCTGCTTACTTTCTAGATGTAAGGAATGAAATTGATTTGTTCTCTTACAAGCAATAATTTTTGAAAAGCTTAATAAACTCCAGACAGGCACATTTAGATTGGGACAGGATCTTACTAACATCTCATGAGCGCATCTGTTTTCCAATATGCTAGAAGCACCAACTGTAAGCATTACTCACACTGAACACTTGGGATGTCTTATACCACAGGACTTCAGTTGAATTTAAAAGCTATGTAGTGAGCCAATAAACAAAATCAAATGTTTTCCTGGTTTTCAAACAAATGTATGATAGTGTCATATGCAGAAATCATAGATGTCATATCCAAATCCAGCAGTTTTTGTTCTCTAAGTCATAAGACCTGATTTAGTATCTTCCAATGTTACTAAACATTAAAACCAATAGTAATTTTTAAAGTGTATTCAGGAGCCTGAGAGAAAAATCTAAGCTCCAAAGTAACTGTAAGGTGAATGGCAAAAATCATACTTAGTAATTTTGGTAAAGCTATGGGTAAGAGTCATGAATGCCAGCTTTTTCTTGCAGCAAAATGGATGAAGAAATCACAGAGGATTGAATTTAATAGAAATGATCACCCTAAATCATAGTCATTTTATATACTAAGATGAGAAAGGTTGCTTTCAATTGCATATAACTATACCTGTGGTCATAAATTGTTCAGAATTGATGGACTTTATAAAGTCCGTAGCAGCTTTTCAACTTCTTATGAGTGAGAAGCTACATTTGGTTGGAATGATAGGGAAAGGTCTCATGTGTTCATTAGCTTTGGAAATAGGCTCTGCATAAGAGACAGAAGTGGAGCAGCCAGGATGAAGTCCAGAATGACTTCTGAGTCAGAGGAAAGAACTGGAACAAATATCTAGAGTTGAGAAAGCACGTGACACTCCTGGAAGAGTGAAAAATGCCTCCCTATCTGAAGCATCGTATGGGACGCTTACAGGTGCATATGGGAGCAGGGATGTGGCACTCTTATGTAGCATGCACGGGGGCCTAGGTTCACTCTGCAACACAGATAAATAAATAAGTCACGAGTGCCTCCCTAACCTGTGCATAAGCCTTACAGTGTCACTCGGCAGCCCCTCTCCCAGGTGGAATCTCTCTGTCTGCCTCTACTTTTTCAATACAGAGGGCCCCATAATTTACTTTAGTCCACAGAACACTACAGAACTGACATCATGTTATTTCCAAGCCTTGTCCTTAGGAGTCCTTGCATGCTTCCAAACTCATACTCTAGGGACCAACCTGTTGCCATGATGTAAGCACACCAGCTAGCTGAGGCATGATGTGACCGAGTGAGACCCAGCACCCTAAATAATAGCTAGTCGACCATCAGCATTGTGAGCAGGACCACCTTGGCCCTGATAGCTCTTCAGCAGACCACCTGTATGAGTGAGGATATCCCAGAATGACTGAACCCATTTGGGCCAGCAGAACCACTGAGCTGACCTGCAGTCTTACAAGAAATAAATGGGTAGTTATTGTTGGAATCCTTTGTTTCAAAGTATGTTTGTTATTGTTTACATCCAAATGCATCCAATTTTTTTTTTTTTTTTGCTTTTGAGACAGGGTCTCGCTTTGTAGTGTGGGCTGGCCCTGAGCTCACTATTGCATCCAAATTTTATGAGGAAAAGGCAATCCCGGAGACTTTATGAGTGACGTAAAAACACCTGTGACCTTACTCAAGGGCCTTTAGAATTGTAGCCAGGAGCTAAAAGAGTCTTCATAGCTTTTTCTTACTGTACATTTGAGAAGATTGAAGCTCAGATAGGAAAGTGAGTGTAGAATTTAAATCAATGAAACAGACTCAGAGAAGGAAGTATGCCCTCTGAACACATAATCTACCTTCACACCTCTAAACCTGGGCTCCAGCCAACCAACAATGTCTTTTCTCTTGCTCTCCTCTAGGCAAGTCTTTCTTTTCAGTTCTACCTTCCTCAGTCCTCACTGGCTAGCAAATACAAGTTTTTAAAAATACAGTGAAAGTTTACCTTTTTAAAATGTTTTATTCCTGCGAAAGACACATTGCCATGAACTCCCCTCAAAATACTCCCCATCACTTCAAACACAACTTATCCCAGTTATGGAAGTTCTCATTCATGAATGTCTTTTGTTGTGCTCTCAGCTGCCTCAATTTCTTGAATCAATTCAAAACATTGACCTTTCCAGTTCATTTTGACTTTGAGGAAAAACCAGCAGCCACATGGTGTGAGATCCAGTGAACAAGGTGCATAAGATCACTTTGTAATGCTTTCACAAACCTGCCTTTCTGTCGGATGGTATTCAGCAAGAACATTTATCATAGTCCTGATCATATGTTGCAAAGACCCTTGTAAAAGAGGGCTTTCAGAACTGAGAGCATCAGGACTAGTGGGATATGTGTATTGAAACAGAATCATATTTTGCAGGAAATTCACAACAAAGTGTGTTTTGTTGTAATGGATTTTTTTTCATTTTAACACGCATTCTATTTCCTGATCAGCCTTGTATACTGCTCACGATGATTGCTGCCTCTCCTAAATGTTTTGCAGCATGGTTGGCACCACTCATTTGTTGTTCCTCAGACCATTTTTAAAAATTGGTTTTCTGTGTCTGTCCTCCAGGGAGATTATAGATCCTTTAAGATAAAGATTGAGCCTGATAGTTCTCTACTTTCCTGTGTATTCAACTTGACAATTAGCAAAACCAGTGTAGTGTAACTGGTTATACTATCCTATCTCTGGAGGTGGCCAGTGTATAAACATACACTTCTATGTGATAATTTTCTGGCCCCTTCTGTCCTTTTTTTTTTTCCTTTACCAGGCCACAACATAGAGGTTATGCCATTTGTTACTGTCAAGCTTAATTAAGCCCATAATAATTCGTTAACCCTTGCGCTTGCTCTGTAATTAACATTGATTAACACAAATGAGTACAAAATAGGCCATCAGCACTTTCCAGAGGTGCTGATTCCAATGGTATGGGCAATTCAATACTGTATAGTAGAGGGCAGGATAGTAATTTGTACCCTCTACATGAGGAGACAAATGCTACACTTCAAAACTGAGCCAAGAAACAAAATAGTGTGTTCATCTGTTTCACCTAATTAAACTTTACCCTGTGGCTGTTTAAACATTGAACAAGGCAACGGAGAGCATCATTCCAAGGAACTTGCTCCATTGTTTTCCTGGGACAAAAGAGAGGGAGAAGCTGTTTCCAGGCTGACGGATAGCAGAGAGGCTGGTCAGAGCAAAGCAGCACTCAGGCCCCAGCTAAGACTGGGATCTCATGTTGTACCTCTGGGATAAAGTGGAGGGTTTGGTGGCAGCAGGTTGAATTGTGAAGCTGCTCAACAATGAGGGCCCTGTCGACACAGATTCAGAAATGCTCAAATGATTAACAGCCTAGAAATAGACTCTTTCTGCCTGCTTATCCCCACACACCACAGAAGTCCCACATTCCAGATTGTACTCAGCTGCTCTCCACACCTGCTTGGTTTGGGGGCATGCATGGTCAGCATCCATGTTGAAAGGGGATCTTCCAGGCTCACGTGTGAATACAATGGCTTCCGGGAGGGGACAGGCACACAGGTACACGTCTGCATGTCTCCAGGAAGAAACTGGGTGGCTTCAGGACTGCAAAAGTATTTGTTCTGTTTAAGTACGTGGGCTTCTGCCTCACCGTATTCTAGGGAAGGATTAACAGAATTGCTATTGTCCAAATCGATCGACCCTGCTTCCTAATGAGGGCATGGACTCTTCTGAGCTCACTGTTACTGCCCTGAAATTTACACTTCAGAAATGCTGATAAGGAGCATGATTGCAAAACGGAACGTTTCAGTGTCTTTGCTAAGAGATTTGTCATGCTTATGAAGATCCCTGAGATAGTAAGATTTATGTGTTCGTGTGTGAGTCACAGAGAAGAAATCTGCCAGATGACAAAATTTGCTGGAGACTTCTAAGTATGAATGCTGGGATCTAAACCCAGGTATCTGGATTCACAGAGCTCAGAACTTCTGCTTTGCCCGCCCCCCCCCCAACTAGCAGAGATGTGTTGGGAGAAATCACTAGAAATGGAAAGGCAGAAATGAAGCCATAGGAAAAAACTACAAATGCACATTTATATCAAGTCTCAACCTTAATTAAGCAAGACAGTAACACTAGTGATATCTGTCTTGGTGTCTATAGCCTTCTGTCCTGCCATTATCAGGCACCACACTCAAGGTCTCAACCATCCCAGAAGAATTTTAAGATCCATTTAATCCTCTTTCCCTCATATCCTATTTTCCCTTCTCATAAGTACAAGGTACACCCGACTTTTTTCCCTTAGTTTTCAAAATAAAATATGGATTACATTCGCTGATATGCATAAAGCACATACATATCGCTTGTACAGTTGAGTACATTATTTCCTATGTGTATACCTGTCTTATTCTATTTTCTGTTACTGTAGCAGAATAGCTGAGACTTGGCAATTCATTAAGAATAGAGGTTGACTTGAGCTCACAGTTCTAGAGGATAGCGGTCCAAGAACATGAAATCAGCACCTACTTAGCTTTGGCTGAAGCCTTGTGCTGCTTCAACTCACGACTGAAACCAGAAGGGCAAGAGGATACCTCAGAAGAAAGTAGTGAGTGAACCTGTGTCATGAGAGGGCGCTTGTCTTCCCACATGCCCTATGGTTCCCACTGACAGTGTTCCCACCTTCTTATCTTTACCAATATGACAGCTAAGACAT
>PVIC010035710.1:0-18909 GCA_004025085.1 Thryonomys swinderianus
AAAAAAAAAAAAAAAAAAATTGTGTCTGTATTGAATGTATATATGCTTTTTAGTCTTTTTTACTCCTTAAACAATATAGAATAACAACAACCTACATAGAATTTATATTGTATTAGGTGCTACAAGTAATCTGAAAATGATTTAAAGTAGCCAAAAGGGTATGGCTGGGATTTTTGCAAATACCTCACCATTTTATACAAACTACCTGAGGATCTGTAGATTTTGGTATTCTCCTTAGGGTGAGGGACATCACAGAATCAGTCGCCATTGTGGATACCAATGGAAGGCTGCATTCCTTTTTTTTCTGCATTAGATTTGTTACATAGCATTCACTTACCCTCTCTAACATGATGCTTGGTCATAATAAAGTGTACCATGCTGGATTAATACAGTTGCGCTTCTTTGTGGACTCTTAACTGATTCTTTAAAATGTCTTAGATGCTGCAGATAGAAGTTGCTTCAAGAGACTGCACAGAATAGCAGAATGTCAGGACATCAGGGTGAGCTAATGGAGGCTGAAATCCCACACTCTGAATGAAGCATGTAAATTGCAGTAAATTGTCTATTTCAGCCTGAAACTCTAGGACATATTTTTACAATTACAACGTAAGATGAACAATCTAGATATTATTCATCTTGAAATATTTAGCACTTCCTTTGTGTCAATAATTACTACTATTTACTGAAAACAGTTACTATTATTACATGACAAGGAAAGGTATATAATAATATCTATATAAAGTTATTATGCACAATTGTAGGACATTATTATAGTGATACTTATTTAAATATTAATAATCTAAAATATCCTATGTAATATTAATTATTATAGCACTATAAATATAATAAAATATATGGCATTATATATGGCACTTTATCTCAAAATAATTACTAGTGTTTAGTAGTATTAACATTTCATACTAGCAATGCTAGTGTTTAGTAATCCTTTATGAAATAAAAATTATTATTTAATACAAAATGATTTATAATATTATATAAAGGCCTAATTTGCATGTGTTGTATGCATCACATAATGTGTTATCATCACATAATGTGTTATCATCAGTACTGTATTTATCCTTAAGTAGCAGCCCCCAATAAAGCCCTAATATAAATAAACCCTAATGCAAATAAATAAGTAAAATAGTAGTGCTACTTTGTTGACCATGGATAAAATAGGAGTGCTACTTTGTTGACTATGAATAAACAGTTCTTAAATACTGCCAGTATTATCTCAATAAATCTAATATGTACAGGAATACCATTTTATCACAGTGTCACTGTAATAAATTTTAATATGTGGCAAGGCAAGATGGGTTCCTATCCATCAGCTTCATATGTAACCATGCGCACATGCAAGCACACATGTTTCTTTCTAAAATTATTGGCTTCTCTCAGACAACTGATATTTTATATAGATTGAAGCTCACTTTGCCGGTCTGGAGAACAAACCCAGTACCTGACAGACAGCACTTAGGCAAGTGCTGTACCACTTAGCTGCATTCCCAACTCCAAAACTAATTTTGAATATTAATGTTATTATTGGTTTTGCATTAACTTTTTCATCCATTTAGAAATAATTGGCATTTCTTTTAAAATTGATTTTATTGGTACACTTTATACATATATTATGATCCCATTGAAAATTGAGAATTTGCACCTGTACATGGCACATCTTGATCCTCTTTTTCCCACTCATCTGCCCTCCCTACAGCCCCCTCTTACCGCCCCCGATCATCCCTCTCCCTTTTCCCTTTGAACATTTTCTTCCTATTTTACATTCCCTATCATACGTTTTGGCATTCATTTACACCTGCAGTTCTGGAAATAACTGGCGTTTCTGTGTGTGTTAAGATTTCACACACAGCATCTGGAAGTGTTTCTCTCTTACCTCAGGTCTTGTTTCACGTCCCTCCGTGAAAGTTATGCTTTTCAGATAAAGGTCTCGTGCCTGGCTTGTCTTGTGGGTTTCCATTTGCTTGTTTGTTTTTGGTTTGGCCAGTATGAGTGGAAAATTCTTTTCTTATTTCTACTTCCAATTACTAAATGTTATTATTAAATAAACTTATTGTGCATTTTTGTATATTAGCCTTGTATTTAATCACATTTACAATTTCTCTTATTAGTTAAAAACTTAACTAGGTTCTGGGCTTTTCTGATACATACTAATATTAGGGAGAAAATAATAACTTGGTACAGGTCGCATGCCTGTAATTCCAGCATTTGGGAAGGCTGAAAGAGGAGCATTGCAGGTTCAACCTTAGCTGGTGTACCTTAGTGATTTAGTGGGATCCTGCTTCAAAAAAAAATAAAAATAAAAAAAAATAAGAGGACCAGGAATGTAGCATACCAGGTTCAGTCCCCAGGACCACAAAAAAAAAAAAAATACATAAAAAGAGAGAGAAAACAAAGTAAATGTTTTTGTCTTCTTGACTCTTTTTTCAATATTTATAACCACTATTTCTTACTTCATTTTTAAAATTTGAACTGAAATTATAATTGTGGCCATAGCTCCTGATCCTAGTTGTATTTATTTTATTTACCTATATTTTTAGTAGCCTCTTTTTAGTTGGGAGTCATCATGTGCCTGTAATCCAAGCACTTGGGAGGCTGAGATGGAGGAATTGAACTACATAGTTCAAGGTCAATCTGATTTATATAGTTTGACCCTGTCTCAATTTCCCCAAAGTTTCTACTTCGTTATTATATGTTTGTAACACATAACAATTACATTCTTCTTAGCAAATTGGTACATATACATATGACACATTAGGCATTGTTATTTGCCCTTCCTTTTCCTGCTCCCCTGTCTCCCTCCATCCTCAGATCCTTGCTTCATGTGTTTGCTGTATGATTTGGGGGGTACAGAAGACTGAACTCAGCTTTGCACACACTAGACAAGTGCTATACGGCTGAGTCTCATCTCTAGCACTTTTCATTTTGAGACAGAGCCTTGCTAAATTGCCTAGGCTAGCTGGAATTTAACCTACCTTTGCCTCCCAAGGCACTGGAATTACAGTAGGCCCACCGTATCCCCGGAGTTCTGTTTTTGGTTTTTTGTTGTTGTTCTTTTTACTTTTTTTGAGACAAAGTCTTGCTTTATAGTTCAGGCTGGCCCTGAACTCACTATGTAGCCCAGGAAAGCCTTGAACTCAGAGCAATCTTTCTGCCTCAGCCTCCTGAGTGCTAAGATTACAGGCACAAGTCATCAGGCCCCACTTCACTGGAGTTTTATAAATGTATTTGCCATGTTTTTTTCTAGTCTGTGCTGCTGGGACTTTTGTTGAAAATGGCTGTGTATTGATATTAGAATGTGGTCTTTTCTCTTTTAGTCTATTGGTTTAATGAACTAATTTTCAGAGGTAAAGGGGGTCAAAGATTTAGTTTAGTGTTTCTGGTATCTGCCTTGGAAGCACAAACTCCAGAGTTTGATCCCAGGTAACTACATATCACAATGTCCAGGGTGGTGACTCAGGCCCACCAGCAATCAGTACCACATACCACAATGCCAGGCAAGGTGGCTCGTGCCTATAATCCCAGCACTTGGGAGGCAGAGGCAGGAGGATTGCTTAGTTCCAGGCTTGCCTGGGCTACATAGTGAGCTCAGGGCCAGTCTGAACTACAAAGCGAGACCCTGTCTCAAAAAAAAAAAAAAAAAGAAAAGAAAACTGCATACAAACAAATAAAGCAAGAGGCACTAGAAACTGCCGGAAAGTGACTCTAACAGTGGGGTTGCTGCTGCTTAGCTTGAATGAGAGAATCTGTGTCTTGTATCTGATGAAATATAAATGTCATCTTTGAGAGTCAGTGGATTTCATGTTTTATGCTGACTGACAAGCAACAAAAAGCTCTCATTTCCCATCATGCTTCACAAAAACAGTAATGGAACCAGAGCTCCCACAGGACACTTACAAGACAAGGGCGGACTTCAGTTTGCCCAGATTTCTCTAAGACTCTCAAAATTAGGCATGTAGCATCAATTCCTTTGTGAGGTCATTTTTGGCGGAGACTGCAGACTTTATGTCAGCAAGTTTAGGATCATAAACACACATTTAATTTCAAGATCACTGGAGCAGAAATTACCATCAAAAGAATTTTTCAGGGTTCCAGGTGACTACAGATTTTTGCCTGTAGAAAAAAACTGAAACAAAAAAAAAATGATTCTCTACTTCAGCTTGAAGAAACTTTTTACCCCTAGCGTTGAAAAGTTAATATGATCTTCTCGTCCCATATCCCTTTCCAGAGCAGCAGTTTGGACAGGAAAGTGGCTCTAAAGTTTTTCTAATGGCATGTGAGGCTTTGAATGGAAAGAATTACCTCATCGAGCTGATCAAAGGTATTCACCAAATAAGCCAAGCCATGAAAAAAAGCATCCATATCCAATTGTCCTAAGTAAATGTTCCTTTACTCTCCATGTATCCTGTCCCTCCACATTGTGTGTGTGTGTGTGTGTGTGTGTGTGTGTGTGTGTGTGTGTGGCTGGTTTCTGTCTGTTGGAAAGTCATTCAAGTATTCAGGGTTTATCTTCTAGAAAGCCAGGGGATATCTCTCTTTAGGAAAAGTACATTATTTCCTACTGCTCTTCCTTTCTTGGAAAAGAATTTCTTGAAAAAGTGGCGATTTGAGGTTCTGAGTCTGATAAAGTTGATGTTTTGTGGGAAGAGGTCAGATTTACTGCAGAAAGACTGACAGTTGACTTTGCCATCAGTATGTGTTTAGATAAAAAGCTACAAACACACATGTTTTTGCCAAAGCCACAAGCACAGATGTGCTGTCAGAAACCCTAGAGCTCTCTCTTTATGTCAGATTGTTAAGATTCTCTTTCTTAGGAAAGCTTTTCTCTGGGAATTCCATTCTAAAGCTGTCAGTGGTCTTTCCATGTTCAAAAGGAGATTGCACCTGGGTACAGTGGTGCACAGCTGTAACTTCAGCTTCTTGGGAGGCTGAGGCAGGAGAATGTCAAGTAAGAGGCCAGTCCAGGAAACTTAAAAACATGTTGTCTCAAAAATTAAAAATGTATATGAGGACTGAGATGTGGTTGAGTGATGGAGGTAACCATGGGTTCAATCTCCAGGGCCACAAAAAGAACATAAAAAGAGAGAAAGAGAGGGAGAGGAAGAAAAAGAGAGAGATTATAAAATGGACTCTTGCATAGTATCAGTGCAACACAAGAAGGAAAAACAGCCAAGAAATGATTGTGCTAGAAGGTCATGCTAAATGGAGAAGCAATGTGACAGTCCCTCTGTGATTTTTCCTAGAAGAAATAGCAAGTGGCAGTAATCCTGGAGGCAGTGGTGTCCTTTCATTCAGGAACCCCTTCCATTTTCTTTCTCCTCTGCCCCAAAGCATAATCCAGCTTTCCCATCTCCAGAGTACACGGCTTCACAAACTCTCCCATTACCTGTGCTCAATTTTCTTTTCACTTGGGCATGTGACAAGCAAGCGTGGAGAGAGGGAAGGTTTTGGACTGGAGCAAACAAAAATTCTGACAGCAGTTGAGTCCTCATTGAATTATCTACTTTGTCCAAAACATTTTTCTTGTAGAATCTGATAAAACTCCACACATCTTTTGTTATCTCTCATCAAATTTCCCCATGTATTGACTTGTTGAAGGGCTGAGGCACACTGTCTCGCAGAAGAGCCTACATCTTCCATTTGTCTGGTTTCCTGGGAAGCAGTGTCCTGTTTAACCTCTTCTATTCCTGGTATATTCTGTAGTACTACAGTTAGGTTCTAACAATTTGAGATAGATTCTCATTAAACCTTCCATGCGATGACAGATGATGTTGTGATCTTAGTGGGTTATATCAGGAGACATTTCATGTCACTTTGTCTTGCTATCACTGATACTAAATCTGATCTGTCAGTTACCATGACAGCCAGATATCTCTATTGTAGTGGTTTGTTTTTCCCTATTCAAGTCGTAGCTGACATGTGGGTGTGGATTAATCAATCTATCAAGTAAATTAATACAACCCTATCATCTTAGCTCCACTGGCATATTATTGCCATACTATAAATGGTATGTACATAAAGTATATAATTTGGTATGTTCCGAAATGCCTGTGTGCCTATGAAATCATCAGCACTGTAAAGATAATGAGTATATTCATTAAGTCCCTTTCAAAGACTTTCCTCCTACCCTGTCCTCTCCCCTATCCCAACCAATCATGGGTCTGCTGTTACTACTATCAGTAAATTTGCATTTTCTAGATGGAATCTTATACTTGTTTTAAAAGTCTACCTTTTCTCACTCACTACAATTATTCTGAGATATATCCATGTCATAATGTAGTTAGTACTTTGTTCCATTTGATTTCTGAATAAATTCTATTATAAACTTATTATTATACTTCTTTATCCATCCACATTTGATGAACATTTAAGGTATTTTGGGGGTTTTGGCTATTTCAAGTAAGGTAGTTATGAAATATTCATGTACAGGTTTTGTATAGATACATGGTTTCATTTCTGTTGAGCGAATACCTAGCTGGATTATATAGAATATGGTAAATATATGATTACATATTTAAGAAACTAAACTATTGTCCAAAGCAGTCTTACCTTTTTATATTTTCATCAACAGTGTATGACAGTTACAGTTCTGCCATATCCTTGTTGACACTAGGCTGGTCAATTTGTTTCCTTTTTATGTTGTTGTTTTGTTTTTCCATTCACACTCAGGATGTAGTGGTGTCCCCTTTCTCTAATGACAATGATGTTGTGCTACTCTTCTTTTTTTAAAATCTAGTGTGGTACTAGGAACTTATGACCTCACTCATGCATACCACTGAGCTGCACTCCCAGATCTTTGTAGTTTTATTGTGAGACAGATTCTGGCTACACTGCCCAGGGTGATGTTAAACTGATGATCAGCCTCCTGAGAAACTGAGATTACAAGATGTGCCACCACCCTCGCTACTTGATCATCTTTTCTTATATTTATTTATCATCTATTTGGTTTATGTTAAAAAGATGTCTACTCAATTTTTGTCTGTTTTGAGAGTTCTTTATATATTCTGAGCACAGGGGCTCAGAATTCTCGGTGAATTGCAAGTGCTTTCTCTCAATCTGTTATCTTTTAGTTTTCTTGTAATGTTTTTCAACAAGCAAAAGCTCTTAATTTTGATTATATGCAATTTATTGATTTTTAATTTTATCACTCATGCTTTCATTGTCATATCTTAAAAGGATTTTTCTTTTGCTTTCTACCAGTAGTTTTATAGTTTTAGGCTTTAATCTGTAATCTAATTTAATTTTTGATATGATTCAAGGTATACTAAAAATACGTCAAATTGTTCCAGCATTATCCAATGAAAAGATTATTTTTCAACTGAATTGTTTTTCACCTTTATTGAAAAATCACCTGTCCTTACACATGTAGATCTATTCTGAGTTCTCACTTTGTTCTATCTAGGTAGTACAACTCTTTAAACTGCATAATCTTTTTTCAAAGTTGTGTTTTTATATTTTATACCTTTTACTTTTCCATATTAACTTCAGAATCAACTGGTCGATTTCTTCAAAAAAGGATGCTTGGATTTTAACTGATGTAACATTGAACCTGTACATGAATTTGTGGAGAACTGACATTTTAGCAATATTTATCTTCTGATCTTTAAACACAGAACAGTCATCCATCAGTATTATTGAGGGACAGATGCCAAGATTTTCACTCTAATACCAAAATCCATAAACACTCAAGTAAGTCCCTGGTACAAAAATTCTCTGGAGAATGTGTTGGTTATATGCAAATACTATGCTAATGCAATCACACAATCATGTTAAAATTACTTACAATACTTAATATAATGTAAATCATATGTAAATAGTTGTTATGTTGTTCGGGAAATAATCACAACAGAGAAGTCTACATGTATCTCTACAGATGAAAGTTTTTACCTGAATTGCTAATGCAATTGGTTGAATCCATGGGTGTAGAATCTGCAGATATGTAGTAATGATTATCTGTCTCCATTTGTTTAGTTCTTTAATTTATCTCAGCAACATTTTACAGTTTTCAGTGGACAAGTTGTACATTGAGAATTGCACACTTTTGATGTTACTGTAAGTGGCACTGCTTTTACATTATAACTTTTCATTGTTTCTAATGCTGACTTGTTTTATATTGAACTTGTACTAACAACCTTTCTTTTTTTTTTTTTTTTGAGACAGGGTCTCGCTTTGTAGTTCAGGCTAGCTCTGAGCTCACTATGTAGCCCAGGCAAGCCTCGAACTCAGCAAGCCTCGAACTCAGCAATCCTCCTGTCTCTGCCTCCCGAGTGCTGGGATTACAGGCGTGAGCCACCACGCCTGGCATTGTGGTATGTGGTGCTGATTGCTGGTTGATTGCTGGTGGGTGTGAGTCTCCACGCCCAGCATTGTATGTGGTTACCCGGGATCAAACTCAGGACCTTGCGCTTGCGAGGCAGGCGCCGGAACCACTGAGCTAACCCTCCAGCCCTTGTACTAACAACCTTTCTTAACTCACCTGTCAGGCCTAATTGATTTCTGTAGATTCTTTAGATAAATCTGCAAATGGTCATAGAACAGTTTTATGTCTTTTTTTTTTTTTTTTTTTTTTGAGACAGGCTCTCACTTTGTAGTTCAGGCTGACCCTGAGCTCACTCTGTAGCCCAGGCAAGCCTTGAACTCAGCAATCCTCCTGCCTCTGCCTCCTGAGTGCTGGGGTTATAGGCGTGAGCCACCACACCTGGCACTGTGGTATGTGGTACTGACTGCTGGTGGGCGTGAGTCACCAGGCCCGGTAATGTATGTGGTTACCTGGGACCAAACCAAGGACCTTGCGCTTGCTAGGCAGAAGCCAGAACCACTAAACTAAATCTCTGGCCCTTATGTCTTTCTTTTAATATTCTTTTTCTTTTCTTGCCTTGATGCTCTGGCTATACCCTTCAGTACAATAGTTAACACAAGCAGCACAAGTTGTTCCTGGGGGAAACTGGTCAATCTTTTACCATTAATTATGAAACAATCTATATATTTAGAGCTTTCCTTATTAGGTTGAGAAGCTCACCTTCTATGGCTAGTTTGAAACTGTAATTTTGGAAATACTGGTTTTCAATGCTAAGCCAACTTTGTATTCCTGAGGGATACCTCACCTGGTCATGATTTTTATATGCTGCTGGATTCTATTTACTAAACTTTTATGTATGTTTTCTGCATATATATTCATAATGATTATTGATGGATAATTTCCCTTTCTTTTATTACTTTTAGTAGAATTCAAATCTAATTTTGTTATCAAAGCAGTGCTAGTTTTAGAGAATGTATTGAAACGTATTTCTTCCTCCACTTTCTGAAACTCTGTGTAAACTTGATGTTATTTCACTGATAAAGAAATCATCAGCTCAGAGGACTTTTTTTTTTTTTTTTTTTTTTTTTTGAGACAGGGTCTCGCTTTGTAGTTCAGGCTGGCTCTGAGCTCACTATGTAGCCCAGGCAAGTCTCAAACTCAGCAATCCTGTCTCTGCCTCCCAGAGTGCTGGGATTACAGGCGTGAGCCACCACACCTGGCACTGTGGTATGCAGTATTGATTGTTGGTGGGCGTGAGACTCCACACCCAGCACTGTATGTGGTTACCGGGGATCGAACTCAAGACCTTGTGCTTGCGAGGCAGGCGCCGGAACTGCTGAGCTAACCCTCTGGCCCTCAGAGGATTTTTTTTTTTCCTTGCAAGTTTTTGTTTGATTGCTTTTGGGTTATTTTAAGTAAAACTTTCATTTGCTGTAATTATTTTGGGTCGTTCTTTCCCTTCTTGCAGGTAGTTTCTTCATGTACATGCGCAGATCGGTATCCATCAGACAGATAAGTGATTCTTCTCTGTGCAGGTCTCATTTCTGCCCCATGGACTCTGGGTATCTTCGCTCCCTGGACTGCCAGCTCTGTCTCCTGAGCTCACACAGGTTTCCGAGCTTCTGCTCCCTGCACTGCAACCAAGAATCTGATTCCAAGCAATCAGCGAGGCCACTCAGAGGACCAGCTTCTCTGTTTCCCGTCTCTTAGGGTCACTGTCCTTCACTGCCTGATGTCCCGTGTCCTGAATGTCATCATTCCATGTATTCTCCTGCATTAAACGGGGAAGAGTGTATACTGTTCCTGTTCCTACATCCTTAACTGCAGCAGAAATCTCATTAACATTTTCCTTACCATTTTCATCATCCATTAATGATTGTTGCATGAATCAGTTGTTTTGTAAGGTCTTGATTTTTTGGAGACAGGGTCTTGCTTTGTAGTTCAGGCTAGCTCTGAGCTCACTATGTAGCCCAGGCAAGTCTCGAACTCAGCAGTCCTCCTGTCTCTGCCTCCCGAGTGCTGGGATGACAGGCGTGAGCCACCATGCCCGGCACTGTGGTATGTGGTGCTGATTGCTGGTTGATTGCTGGTGGGCATGAGTCTCCATGCCCAGCATTGTATGTGGTTATCGGGGATTGAACTCAGGACCTTGTGCTTGCGAGGCAGGCGCCAGAACCACTGAGCTAACCCTCCGGTCCGGTCTTGATTTTTTTTTTTAAAAACTTACTTTTCAAAAAATTAAGCAGCATCCCTCAGTGAAGAAGAGCTTTCTTGCTTCAACTTGAAACAAGTTTCCATTCCTTGGGGAAGGGTAGAATTGATGTCTTCTTTTTCCTCTCCATTCAGAGTGAAGAGCACTAATAGTTGACTCCCAGAGCGTCAAATCAGTGTCTTCTCTTATTTTTTTTCTGTTGCTTTTAGTTAACTTCAAGGATCATTATGGACTAGAAGGGTTTATGTATTATCTTACAATCACTTTATAGTCATCATTCTTTTCGTAGCTCAGATTACACCAAATTATCCAATGGAGACACTGTCACCCTGGTTGTTGAGCCTGTATAAAACATGCCCAACAGGCTGAGTGACTGCTTTGGAGCCACCAGCTACATTAAGATTTTTTATTTAATTTCAGACCTGAAACTGTCTGTTTCTTTAAGAAGTTCTCCTGGTTCCCCTTAGTAGAAAATAAGGTCAGGGCCCTGGTGGAATTCCGTGTTGCGGGGTTTTCAGGAGAGGAGACTTCGATGTCACACCCTGACAACTGCTTTAGTCACACTTTACCTGTTGTGCACAGTAGCATCCCACACTAGCAAAGGTGCCTTTTAATGAACCTTGCAATGAAATGATACTTTAGCAAATTTATTGTACATAATTTTCAGGTTGAATTTCCAAAGCAAAGAAAAAGATTCAGGGGGATAAATAGTGGACCTTTTCAATTTTTTCCAGAAAAAAAATTGTTCAGAATTCATTTTAGGGGCCAGAGATTTAGCTCAGTGGTTCTGGCGCCTGCCTCACAAGCGCAAAGTCCTGCGTTTGGTAACCACAAACAATGCTGGGCGTAGTGAGTCACGCCCACCAGCCATCAATACCACATACCACAGTGCCGGGCCTGGTGGCTCACGCCTGTCATCCCAGCACTCGGGAGGCAGAGGCAGGAGGATTGCTGAGTTCCAGGCTTGCCTGGGCTACATAGTGAGCTCAGGGCCAGCCTGAACTACAAAGCAAGACCATGTCTCAAAAACTAAACTAAGCTAAACTAAAATAATGGAATTAATTAATTCATTAATTAAAATGAGCCCTTGCAGGGCCTGTTGGTGAGCTGACAGTCAAATCCACAGTCTGGATAATCCAGCGCCGGTATCTTTTACTCATGTCACTGTGTTTCTGTGTTGGCCCATGGCAAGCGCTTGTGCTTTCCAGGGGCTGGAGGCTGGAATCCACATTATTCCTTCATTCTTTTGCACAAAAGAGTTTTTTTCAAATTAATCATATCACTGTCTCCCTCCGTAATGGCCCGCAATCTGAAACAAGGGAATTGCTGCTGTGTTGACAAATGGTTTTCTCACTTAATTTGTCAAACTTCCAACTACTCACATCTTCTGAGCAGAGCTTTGAATAACGAAGCGGAGCTCCAGCCAAGTCTTTATACATTTCAGAGCTCAGTTGCAATTGATCAAAATACTGTTTCCAAAAAGCCACTTGACACAAGAAGATGTTCTGGAAGGTTTTCCTCTCTTGGTCTGTTTGGGCTTCCAACTCCGAATGCCATAGGCCAGGTGACTGATAAACCACAGGAATTTATTATTCACAGGTCTGGAGCCTGAGCACCACGGGACACGGTGCTAGCTGAGGGCTGCTTCCCGTTTCCACGCATTTCCCTGTGACTTCCACGGTGAAAAGGTAAAAACCTCCGGTCTTTTGATCCCTTCTCACATCCATGAAGGATCCGTGCTCATAGTCTCTTTGCCCCACAAAGCCCCACCTACTAATTCCCATCACAGTGGGATTACAGTTCAACCTGGGACTTTTGTAGGTCATAATGTTCAATTCAGAGCACCCTCCCGATTTCTGAATATTCCAATGTGCAGAAAAGTTGAAAAGAGAATAGCATGGTGAATACCTGCACAACTCGGTTTCCAAGATGGGAAGCATTTTGCCTTTTGTGCTACTCACAAACTACTCCTGACTTTGTGGCTTAAACAAGGGAAATTTATTTTCTCACAATTCTAGGAGCAGAAGTCCGAGACAAAGGTGTCCCTAGGGTTGACTCTGTGACCTCTCCCCCTTCCCTGTGATGCTCATCTCTCTAGTGTCTTTACAAGCTCCTCAGTTTGTGTGTTTGCGTCCTAATTCCTTTCAATGAGGACACCAGTCAGATGTGATTATGATCTAACCCCAACAAGTTCATTTAATTTAATCATCCCTTTAAAGAGTCTCCCCCAAATTCATTTGCATTCTGAAGTACTGCAGATTTCACTGTAAAAAACTGAAGGACACAGTTCAGCCCACAACAACCTTACCTCTTTCTTCCTATCATGTACAGGCATATTGATTTGATGTTCCACTCAGGCATGATACTTCACTACCAAATGTACCACCCTGCATCTCTTGAGAATAAGGATAATCTCCAGCCAGACAGAGTGACTCACTATGAATCTCAGCAACTTGGGAAACTGAGGAAGGGGAGGTCCACAAAGTGAGGCCAGTCTGGACAATTGTCAGAAAGAACTTGTCTCAAAATAAAAAGAGAGACTAGAGATGTAGCCTAGTGCTCCTTGGGTTCAATTTTCAGTATGAAAAAAATTAAATAAAGGAAGAAACAACAAAATGATCTCCTATATAACTTTATTGCTGTATCATAGTTAAGAAAATAAATGAGTATTTAAGCCACGTTAAATTTTCCACTAGTGGTCAAATAATTTTTATGGCTATTATTATTTTCTTGACTAATAATCAATAAAGTTCTTATATTGGAATTGAGTGTCATGTCTTTTTAAATCTAGAATAACCCCTTCCACCCAACCTTGTATCATGTTTCTCCTCCTCTATGGCACTGAGTTTTTTTTAATTGAATTCTTTATTGGTACATTTTGTATACAGCTCACAATCACACACAACATTGGGGAATTTGTATCAGTATATGACACAAGTTAATTCTCATTTTTACCTACATCCCTACCCACCCACAGCCACCCACCCATTATAAACATGCTCTTTTATTTTCTTTCAGAATCATATTAATTCTTACCCTCATTATGTTCCCACATCAAATTCCCTTTGGATATATCCTATTTTACAAAAACTATCATACATTCTAGAACTCATTTACATCTATAGGTTCTCATACCAAAGAAAAGATCTGGTATTTGCATATCTGTGATCTATTTATTTTACTTACTAGTGTGTCCTCCAGGTGTATCCATTTGCACATAAATGAAAGAATCTTGTCATTCTTTATGGTAGAGTAATGCTCCATTTTATTAAAAAAATATATCTTTATCCAGTCTCCAGTTGATGGGCATTTGGGTTGTTTCCAAGACTGGGCTATCACGAACTGAGCTGCTATGAACAAAGGTGTACATATGTCTTTCCACTGTGCTTTTTTAAATTCCTTTGAGTATATTCCTAGGCACTGAGTTTTTTTGTTTTTTGTTTTTCGGTTCTTTTTTTGCTTTTTGGAGACAGGGTCTCACTTTGTAGTTCAGGCTGGCCCTGAGCTCACTATGGTACCCAGGCAAGCCGCCGCGAACTCAGCAATCCTCCTGTCTCTGCCCTCCTGAGTGCTGGGATGACAGGCGTGAGCCACCACGTCCGGCATTGTGGTATGAGGTGTTGATTGTTGGTGGGTGTGTCTCCACGCCCAGCATTATATGTGGTTACCGGGGATCGAACTCAGGTCCATGCGCTTGCGAGGCAGGCGCCGGAACCACTGAGCTAACCCTCCGGCCCGGCATTGAGTTTTTAAAAGTATTAAATATGTTATCTATAAATGTTCTGCATTTCAAAAGTTAAGTTTTTTAAGCAAGATTTATCAGTTTCTCTGATTTCAGTAGAATCATAGTATAATGTTAGAATATGAAGTTTCAGCTTGGCTATATCAAAGAAAAAAATCCCAATTACCTTGTTAGTTGTACCTTTTTGTCATTCGAACTTTCTTGTAGTTTCCACATAATTGTAAGCCTGAAGGAAGAATAGTTTTGCTTTGATTTTTTGCTTGAACTAGTTCTTAATCTAGTTCTAGACAAATGAGTAAAACATAATCCTAGTGAGGTCCAAAATGGAAATTAGCTGAGCAAAGATACTATGAATGAGTATTCTCTACTTTCTTTTATTCGTTTCTGGGCCATTAGTTTCTGTGTTGCTTTGTTTCTTTGTCCTGGTGCCAGGATTAAAGGTATGGCTTTGCATATGCTAGGTGAGGATTCTTCTACTGAGCTATATTCCTAGCCTTTCTGTTGACTGCTGGAAGGAAAATAGTTAAATGTCCTGTAGAAAGGCCCAGACTGAGATCTGTCTGAAAGCATAATTTTAGAGAGAAAAAAATGCAGCACTGTGAACATAATTCTGTAAAATTTATGTCTGAACAGCTGCAAAATATGAAATTCCTATCAATAACAATGAATAAAAATCTGTACAATAATGAGATTTTGACTTAATCCAGACTAGTTGGACATAAATTTTCTTTCCTTTTTGGAATATGTTATTTGAAATGAATCTATCATTGAACGTGTCATGAAATAGTAATTAGGCTATGGAGCATTTGGCCTTTCAAAGAACATTTAAAACAATACATTTTAAGGAATGTAACCAAGAAAAATATTTATTTTGCATACCTTCTACATTATTTTAATAATGAATTGAACAGTAATTATAGAAAAGTCAGTGAAGATTGCAAGTTGTCTCTGAAGTTTGAGAATATGGATATTTTAGGTTTTATTCCCATGTAGATATCATTGGATTGCCAGAAAAAAAACACACACAAGATGTTCAGATAAATTTGAACGTTGGATAAACAAAATATGAATTTTTTTAAAGCATATCTCATGCAATATACAGGACATACTTAAGCAAAATTATCCATTGTTTATATGAAATCTACATTTATTTGGACATCTTATAATTTTATTTTCTAGGTTTGGTGATCCATTGATAAAATCTGTGCTTGGTAGGCAGAGATAACCTAAGGAGGAAATATAGTGCTGGGCCGAGTGTACCGTAGGATGGTTCTGTCACCTCTTTCTTGATCCCTTTCTTTCCTTCTTTTTTAAAACATTTATTTTTTTATTGATTGATTGATTGATTGAGACAGGGACTTGCCATGTAGTTCAGGCTGGCTCTGAGCTCACTATGTAGCCCAGGCAAGCCAGGAACTCACAGCAATCCTCCTGCCTCTGCCTCCCAAGTGCTGGGATTATAGGCATGAGCCATCACACCAGGCCTTTCTTGCTTTGTTTAATTCCTTATTTGCTTCCTTTTTCCTTCCTTCCTTCCTACTTCCTTCTTTACCTTTTTCCCCCATTCTTTTTTGTTTTTGGTTCTGGGGATTGAACCCAAGACCTAGTACTTGCTAGACATGGCCACTCATTGTGAAATGTCTGGAGTAAGCAAATTAATGTGTCTGTGGAATGTTTCCAGAGATAATAACACATGGACCAGGGAAGTAAGAGAGGGAGACCCACCCCAATTGTTGGTAATACCACCCAACACATGTCTAATCTGTATGGAATAAAAAATGAAAACAGTAAGTATGCCCATTTTTGAAGAGCTCCAGTCTTTTTGTTCTGTTCTGTCTTGCTTTTTTGGTTCTGGGGATTGAACTCAGGACTTTGTACCTGTGAGGCAGGTGTGGTGCCCCTGAGCAGCACCCCTGGCCCAAGCCCCAGTCGCTTTGAGTCCGCACGTCCTTCGCCGCCTTTGCCTTGGGACGTCCGTCACCAGCTGTACGATTCTCAGCTTTTCCACACAGATTCGGATTAGTGAACCTCTGGTGACTTTGCCGACCCTCGACCTCAGACTGGGGCTGTGCCCTGGAGCCTTCTATCTTGCAGGTCCCAGGGCCTGCTGGCACCCCTAGCTTTCCAGGCCGTGCATGGCCACTGTGGGCTCCATCGCCTTTGACCCTGTGACCCTGCCTGAGAAACTGCCTTGCACAACGACACACAGACGCTCTGTAGATTGTGCTCCTCCGAGAGAGCCCTGACCCTCACACCAGCCGAATACTCTACCACCGAGCTAGCCCCACACCATTTGTAAAATGTGGAGACTGCCGCGTGTCCAGGGACTCCTCATTCAGTTGCTCCAGAAGACCAGTTTCCTATTTCTCCACATGGCCCCCCTTAAGTGAAGACGCTTGGGGAACCAATCAAACCCAAGTAAAAAACAAGAAATTCTTACTCCGCTCTCTCCTGAGAATCCGGAGTCAAAGGCTGGAATCCTGCGAGGGTCTGCAGTGGACTCTGCCTCGCGTGTAAAGCGAAGAAGGAAACTGACTGGGTTACAGAAATCCACTGAGTAGGGAAAGCAAGTGTCTTTATTCACATAGAAGTATGTGCTTTATCCGTCCTTAGTTCTGAGAGAACTGTGCCCTTGGGATCATATTTAGGATGTATGAGAATAGTGGAGAAGCAGTTATTTCTTCAAAGCAAAACAAAACAAAACAAAAAACTCATTTGTAATGTTGATGTCCTGTATCCCCTTAACTATGTCTGCAAAGGTTTTACATCTACGTTCTTTCAAACATAGGTAAAAAGCCAGAGTAAAATGACTCATAGTTATCAACACTCAGTGCACTTCAGTTTTGGCCTTGATCTCTTGTTTGACCGACTTGATTTGTACTCTGAATCTGTCGCTTGTTTTTAAAAGCCAGATCCCCCTATGTTGCACAGACTGGAGTGCAGTAGCCATTTGCAGCGGTGGTACAGTGTCTGCCTCCCATCCAAGGACTAACCAGCCCCAACCCTGCTTAGCTCCCGAGATCAAATAGATCAGGCGCATTCAAGGTGGTATGGCCATAGACCAGCAGAGTTTCTGACCTGGATGGGTTCACCCCTCCTTAGGCAACCTGGTGGCCCCGTCCCCTGGAGGTCAGCGTGCTGCTGTGGAACTTAGTGCAGATATTAGAAATTCACTGTCACACACTGTATGCATCTCTGAAGTCCTGGATTGACAGAAGCCTCCTGCCTCAGACTGCCTGGTTAGGTGGGACTAGAGATACACACTGTCCAGCCTGGTTTCCAGGTTTTTGATTTGGTAAACTTGACCATTACTTCTCCTGTCCTTCCTCTCACATCAGCAGCGCCAGCACATGGCCTTTTCCTCTGTCCTTGCTGGCCGCCGTGTTCTAGCTATGCCTGGGGAAAGGAAGCGGATGGACCGCACTGGTGGTCCCAGCTGTCCACTCCTCCCAAGACCTGCTCTACCCACCACCCCATTGCTCTCGGGGGTTTCCCCCAAGTCTCTGGACAATGGGACAAAAGCAAATTTAACAGAGCAGAGGTCTAAAAAGTACATGCAAAGTTCTGCTTGTCCTCTTGCACAATGGAGCCCTCTCTTTTGGACCTGCTCCACCACCCTGGGATCTTCGTCTCAGGTGGCCCCCTGGAGGACTCTGAGGGACATGGCAAGGGAGCTGAGTCTTCAGCTGAGGCTGCCTCAGACCAGCTGGTGGGCACAGCACAGACCCACAGACACAAGAGATTGGCTTGATATTTCAAGGCATTAAGTTTGGGGGTGGATTATTATACAATAGTGGATTACCAAGGTGGGGAAGATGAATCTCATACCTAAATTAAAGAGGGACTTTGTATTCTTTCATAAAAAGGAGCTCCATGAACTCTCGGTAGGCGGTGAGACCATTTTGCTTTCCAGAAACTTCTCTGAATTTTCTGACATTCACATGCATCCTCTCAAAAGCCCCCAAACTCTGCTTGTTGGACAATACAAGTCAGTAATAACAGAAATTGGTCTGGAAAATTCTAAGCCAAACCTTAACATACCTCCTCAGTCATGAGCTAGGAGGAAAATTATTTCAAGGGCAACAGAGTTTACTTTTGGGTCTAAAGATTCTGGTATCTCTTAAGCAATCCAGCTTGATACCATTATTTTGTGAACCGTGAAATTGAGAGCTCCTCTCTGATATTTTTGATCTAGCAGTTAAAGCTGACTTCACTGTTTCAGTCTGAGCATGAATACTTCAGTGATTACAAAAAGAGAAAGACACGAGAGGGGGAAACCACAGTAGAATAAACATTGTTCCAAAGAGAAGATTAAGCCAGTACAAAGAGTGGAGATGAGAAGAAGGAGCCGGTCTCCTGGTTCCCTGGAAACCCACCTGCTAGTGCAGGGAGGACCAGCGGGACCAAGATCAGAGAACTACACATGGCGGTGAATTCAATTACCTTTTAAATTAAAAAATAAAATATTCCTGGAGGCAATTAGAGCTGGGCCCAGTCCTGACTCTCGTAATTGAATATAGGAAATGATTTGGGGTTGTAGCTTATGTTGATGAGGAGACTGAATATGTGATATGTGCTCTTTTCATTAAAGTGATTTTTTTTTACAATTAATGCAAGTATGTACAATTTTTTTTTTTTTTT